>VWYH01004564.1:1724105-1961611 GCA_013399365.1 Pampusana beccarii | reverse complement strand
ACCCAGGGCACGGTTGCTCTCTTGGCTGCCAGGACACACTGTTGGCTCATGGTCAACTTGCTGTCGATCAGGACCCCCAGATCCCTCTCTGCAGAGCTGCTTTCCAGCATAGAAAACGCTATGTTTCAAAACAGTTCAAGAAAGATGGGTATCTGGGCCTCAAGGTTCTGGGAAAGGAAAAAAAAAATATTATTGGCCCCTGAAAACCTGAAATCTGAGATGAGCGTTGGAGGTAACATTATCATTTTAGCTTTACTCTGAGATAAAAGGTTTGAAGCAGAAGTTGGAAGTTTTTCAAGTCTTTGGCTTCACTTCAGCATGTGCTTTGCAATAGGAGGCAAAGGCAGCTTTCTGGTAGCTGCTGCTTTTTTTTTTTTTTTCCTCCTTAACCTGACAAGAAATTAGGAGAATGAGGAATGAAATAAAAATGTTGTGTATTGGATAATTTTGTCCCAAATTTGTCTAAGTATGACAAGGATTACAGATTGAATTGCTGAAACATAACTTTTATTGATTTTGGAATATGAATTGTGTTGGATTTATTTTACAGAAGGCAGAATGAATTTGCATGATGTCTTTATTCAGAAGAATGAAATTTATCTTGATTAATATCCCTCTGCAGTTTTTGACTTATTTTTCTGATTAAGATATACTTCCAAGTTCATATCTTCTGATGTTCCAGATAATTTTTTATCGTGAAACTTCATCAATATTTTCAATAAATTAGTTTTTAGTCCATGCCTTTTAGATAGTAATAGCCATATACATAATAATAGGAACAATAACCTTTACTTGTTAAAAGGTGCACGAAATTAAGTTGACAAGCAAGGTAATGCAATTACGATAATTGCTTTAAATTAGTTATCATTTTTTAACCTATAAAATAATACATAAAGTCAGAGATATACTCTAAACCAAAGAAGTTTAGTATGTGGTTTAACTACTGTGCACCAAAGATGGGGCCTTTTGGCATGTATTACGCATGCATATTTGTAAGTAAATAATAACTCATTTCATTGTTAAATAAGCGGTAGAATAATGAAATGAGAATATGTGTTGCAAATTTTATTTTTTTTCTCCATATAACACGTTAAAAATATTATTTTTAAAATTACTTGGAGAGATGATGAATAAAACATAACTAAAAGATGAAACCTCAGCATTTCAAGATTTTATACTTTAATTATTGTTTTATTATCTCTAGTCCTACAAAATTTATTTGCAAGCACAGTTATACAAATATAATTAAAAAAACCCTAAGATAACATTAAAAACTTTGGCTGAAACATCAAGCATAAAATCTCTTCCCCTCTTACCCCATCCTCTTCTATATACAAATGTTTCTCTTCACATTTCTTGATCTTCCTAGTATTTTTTTTTTTAATGTTGTTGCTCCTATGTCTTCAGATCACACTCAGAGCAAGTGATTTTTGCATTGATGTTAGGACTCCAGGGATAGTCAATATTTTATTCACTTGAGAACTTCAGTTTTTCACTGCTAATGGTGGCATTGTTCTGCTGTAAAATTACAAGAAAAATGTGTTTTTTAGAACAGACCCAAACTTTATATCTCTTGTGTGTCACAGTGACTCTAACACTGATCATTATTCAAATAACCTACAGTAAAAGCTTTTAAGTGCCCTTTTTTCAAGAACTATTCTTGAAATAGTAGAACTTGCTTCATCTAACTGTCTTACTTTTGGAAGTTTTGGAAAGGTGTCAGGGAGGACAGAAAAGATTTTAAAATGCAACAAGAATGAAAATACTAAAAACACAGCAAATCAAATAATTAATGTGCCTAAAAGCTCTCCTGTACTCAGCATGGGTCTTTATAGTTAAAGTACGCTCATTTGTAGGATACAGCAGAATCACTGTGTACAAGGAGTAGCTGTAACAGTAATTGAAATCTCTTATTTTAGAATAAAGGATGAAAAGAAGGTAATATTGTCTTCCAGTCAAAGAACTTGGGGAGCAGGGGTCTGAATTGTACACCTGCCACTGCCAACATCTCCTTGTAGTGCCAGGGAGATCACGTAAACTTCACTGCTGGAGTTTCCTGTGATATATTTCACATTTAATACTTCATGGGAGTCTCTGAAGTTTTATATAAATATTTGCAAAGGTCTTAATGATCCTGGGTTTGCAAGTATATGCAAGTGAAAGATAAAATTAAATTTGCATTCTATTTTCTGGGAAGTCAGGTTCATCTTTAGATTTTAAGTTGTGTGGCACATGCATGAGGATTTTGTGCCATACCCTTCACTTGTACCAAGGATGCCCCTGTCATACCAGCTGCAAATTGTATTGTATTACTAATTACATTATTTCCCTACACACTGTCAGCTACACAGCTGATGTGGCCTCGCTACAGTGATTTTTTTGCCTTGGGATAGGTCTTTCAGAAGTTTTTTTCGTTAATTTAGGAATTGGACTTAATTTCTCAACTCTGTAAACATATGCAAACAAAACAAATATATCAGTTCTAAATGAGTGTGAGGAAGTTGTGCTGTAAGCATGTTTGATAATATTTGCCAAGTGTAATGAAGACACTAAAAAGTTGGGTAACTCTACAAGCTACTCAGGGACTCTGCTCACAAGATTGCTCCAGTGTACAGAAACACCTTGTTCTCCTGTTTAGCACAGAAAAATCCTCATTAATTCTGCAGGGGGTGTAGTGTGGCCTGCTGATGGTAAACTGGGGAAAAACCTGCAGATGTGCAATTTTGTGGATTTCATTTTTGCATTATTTCCATGCAACTAATGCAAAGGTACCTTTACTAGATTCTAGTCTGTTGTTGTAATCCACTGTGAATAAGTCTGTATTTTAGAGTTCACAGCTACATATAGAGATAAAGAAAGCTGAGAAATTTGAACACTGCCCACTTACCTTTAGTTGGAAAACCTTTTGAACGATCAGTGGTGTCTTTTTGATCACATGTGGGTTGTATCTGAGCTGTTCTTGTCTCGTATAGAAAGAAGTCCGTTGCATATATTCACCTTTGATTGGAGCAAATGGGATATTCAAACAACAGTTTAGGTCAGATTGAGAACTAATCTCCAATCTACTGCTGCTTCAGCTCAAGTAAGATGAGCCAAGTAAAAAGAAAAAAATGTATATTTTTAATAGGTCTTTGGCAATACATCAGCTTTGCTTGAATTCTAGGTGTTCCATAATAAGAATTTTGAGTTTGGAGTGATATGCTAGTGATGTGATGTTTTTTTCTCCTAAAATGATACTAGTTTATTCTAATTGCCATGAAAATAAGTGGGAAAAGTATACTGAAATCTAAGGAGTGCAACAGTGTGGAGATAAGATAGGAATTTATCATATAGATCTATTCATTGAGTTGCAGTGGTTTATTTCTGTCTATTGCCTGTCTGTATTTTTTTCCTTTTCCTCGTCCAGTTCTCTCCCCTGACAAGAAAATGCTGCAAAATAATCAAATATCCTCATTAGATCGTGTTTCGTGATTATTCATGTAATGTAAAATTTAAACTATGGCAATAGTGTGGAATATTTAATTATCTCCATGTACCTAAACAACACATTTCAGAAACTTTAATTTCTTTCCTAGCTACCTAATATGGGGATGAATCTCATTCTATTGCATAAGAAAAGCACTTCATTGAAAGTTCAACATCTTTCCCTGCTCATATCACTAGCTAAAAAAAAAAAAAAAACCCCGCTTATATTGTTTTCAGTTTTTCAAATGATTTTACACTAATGGACATGGGTGGCTATTTTTATTTTCCAGAAGAGAATGCACTGCTTTAAGTTATATAATCAAAACAAGAGAAGGTAACATGTTCTCAGGCCAATATATTAATTTCAGATTTTTATCAGCACTGTACTGGATTAGCCTATGTACTGAGCAGATCTAGAAAGAAAATTTTATTTTCTATAATTTTGACAGGGTTTGGACTTAATTATTCTATGCAGTGCATTTTTAGAATGTACCTGAGCAAAGACAGAGCTGGATGCACTGAAAAAGTATAACAAAATGCTACGATGATTAATTTTAATGCACTTGATACTAATTGCAATTTGTCTGATGCCAGCATGAAACTGATACAGGCATAGTAGGGACCTTTGCTTATAGACCATATGCCTGGACTTTGGCTGTATCAAAACATGTCGGGCAGTCCAATTTAGCAGCATTACTGCACTGGAAGAAGAGGTTTCTGAGAGCAGCTGTGAGGAAGGAGACTGTCGATGCCACAGCAGACGTCTGTGTTAACTCTGCAGGGAAAGCACAGCCTCCATTTCGCCTGATTATATTTTTCTGTCTATGATACACTTCGTGCTGACTAGCTGCACTTTCTGCTGCAGGGCGGCTGCATTTCATTTGTAGTATATAATCGTGTATAATAAATAAGGCAGCCTGAATACTTAACCAGGAATGTTACTACATTTATACAGGTATCTGTATTATCATGGATTAAGTATGGTTCCATCGTTCATGTTAAATCTTGCCTTTTTTGTTTTTTTTTCTCTTTTTTTTCGAAGCAGAAAATTTAACTTTGCTTGTATGAAGGAAAACAAAAATCTCAGATATTCCTAACATTCTCTCAGGAAAGCTAGATTTCTCTGTGTATCTTGAAGCATCTCTAATCCTGTAAAATAATATTTTAAGTATGTGCATACTGGCTCTCATTTTTTTCCAACTCTGTACAAACAGTACAAGGAATAAGGTACTAGTACAGCCTTTTTCAATTTCATTGTAGCTATGTGATCTCCTAACTGAAAAAGACTAAAACTGACTAATTAAAGATTACTTTTCATGAATCTTTATTGACCTTGATTAGTTGATAGACATGGTTTTTACTCTGGTGGTTTACTTTTTAAGTTATATACACAGAAGAAATTTATTTTTTAAAAGAAGACTACAATATCTACTCCTGTCCTCAGCAAATCTAACACAATAAAACAGGTATACATTTTGCAATGAAAAGCTCTTATAGTATTCCTCCCAAGCATCCTTATAGTCCTTCTCTAGACCATCTTTCTATATGTCAATGAGAATTTTGGCTTCTAGTGAACTAGTTGGAAAAAGGAGCTTTGTATGAAGAGAAATAGAAATATGTGCAGGTGGGTTTAGTTAGAGTTGAAAGGAGACAGATTAGCAGCATAGATATGTATTAATTACTTAAACAGAAAGAACAAAGGTGATTTATTTATGAGATTTAAAAAAAAATCCAGCAATGTGATGTAATTAATAGAAGGGTTTGACTGAAATTTCTTAATCTACCACATTATAGAACTAATCACATAGGAAATGGTATAAGCCTTAAAAAAATAAGACCTTCTGAAATTAGATTGAGAAAACTCTCGAAAATGTACTGTGGGGAAAGATCCTTCATTGTCATGGAAACAAACTAGGTGATCTAATAAGTGCTTTCCATCTCTAGCCCTATTCTATTTCTGCCATTTGTTTTCAGGTGAAATTATAGAGAAGGGAGGCATTTTTGATTATTTTACGTCAGGCAATGCAGTATAGTATACTAAGAGCTGAGATTTCAGTACTATCTCTGGAAGTTTATCTTTCATTAAGTAGGAATTATTGTTTACTGTAACTGAATGCCTAATTAAAACAAATGCACTAAATAGCATTATTAACAGAACAAATACTACTGCTACTACCTCTGTTGTTTTCTCCATTGTGCCAGCATCGCTTCTGTTATATTTTCCTAATTCTTCTATCTTTCAGTTCAATGCAATGAGAGTCAAAGAACTGAAAATAAATTAATTAATTGTATTTATCTTTTATCTAACATCCTTTTGACATGCTTCTTCCCATAAGGTTGAAAATTAATTTGACCTAAACCCAATCTAACAGCCTTTTTTTTCCAAAGAGGTAACTGTCACCTGATCACTTAGAGAAGTTTGCAGCTAAAACATTACCAGAAGTTGTGTTTGCTTAAATATCAGTTCTGTATTTTGTCTTTATTTACAAGACTTAATTCCGAAGTCATGTATCTATATAAAGAAATAACAAGAAACCCCAGGGACAGAAAGTATAGATTTTGAAGGCATTTTTAATGCTTGGTGCACTTATCTGCAGTTTCTAAGTTTTCAGCAGAAAGGTTTTACCCTGTGCATTGCTAAAATGGAAAGCTATTATATAAAACCCAGTTAGATAAACTTTTAGAGTCAGACAGTATATTTACAAAGACTTGACATGGAGCTTGTATTAAAAGTTCAAAATCTAGAAGGAGTATTTCAAAAGCTGACCCTGAGTTTAAGAGGCTGGCAACAGGCACCCAGAACTTTTTAGGTTACAGAAGGAAATGCCCAGCTCTGCTTTGCCTCACGTGAAATCAGTGGTGAGATACAGATATTTTAGGGCAGAAACCAGTTGACATGTTGTAGGCAGCTGCATTAATTTAAGTGTATTGCTGACCAGAAAAAGTGTGAGGTAGTAGCTTCAGCTTTTTGGGGAGGTAGCATTTACAAGATGTGAGTGCAAGGGTTATAATTACTACTATTCCCTGAAAATTTGCTTGCTGGCTACATCCCGCGTTAATGCCTCTTGCTCACTTTGCACCCCTAACATTTTACATGCTGAAGATATTTAACCAGTTAGTGGTAATTATAATGAAACTCGGAGCATTCTGAAAAAAAGGAGCACGAGACAAATATGAATACAACTGTTAGATGCACCCAGATTTCAAACAAATTGTCTAAATGGAGTCAGTGTATCCTTGTTACAGGAGTTTGAATGGTTATTTTGGCATTATATGTGGAAATATTTAATGATGATATAACTTCTAAAGAAAACAGAAGTTGCTAAAGAAGAAATATTTGTTTGTAGCAGTAATTTCTTATCTTTCCTTTGGCAAAGGCAGTTCCTTCTACTTAGATTGTAAGAAGATTTATATATAGAGAAGAGATCAGTTGTCAATGTGATAAAGAAATGCTATCCTTTTCTTTCCCTTAGTAGTTTAGATGTAGTGTCTATATAAAAGACTTATTCTTTCATCCAGCTACTATGGTTGTTGATTGGAGGAAAAGTGCTGCTTAGAGAATAAATGCAAAACCTTTATTACGTAAAAATTACATAAAATAAGTAAGATAAGATTAACGAAATTTAAATTACCACAGCCTGAGTCTTAAAACTAAAACTTTGAGGCTACTCAAATAAATGTATTAAAATAAAAAAAAAAATCTTTGTATCCCTTTTTAAGTAGAGGTCCAAGCCTACAGCAATGTTTGCTTATCCTTATATGCTCTTACAGCAGTGGAACTTTTCAGAAGGTAAATTTATCAGACATTTCTCTGCAAATGCAGTTTAATGTGATTTGCCAAAAGTAAGCTCTATACTGTATCATTTGCCATAGAAGCTTATTTCCAGCTATACTAATTATCAATATCCTGCTTTCAGACTTAGAGTTATTTCTTCGAACACCTTCACTGTTTGATTTAACACCATTCAAGTTCCTGCACTTAAAAATAAAAAGTATGATTTCTACAGTGAAGAGAAAATATCAAATATAAACTTATATAAAAAATTCTCTGAAAATATTGCAGACTCATTAAAAAAATCATCTTACTCCTAAAGAAGGTACATTTGAAAATAATGTATTTCAGTGTATTCACATTTCACTTAAATCTGTTCTGCATTCGTATTAGTCTAGTGATAACCACAGTGCTGCCTACCTTTTCTTCCCTTATGGCTGTCAACAGCAGCTGTTGCAGCCAAACCACTGAAATGAAAAAGAATCAGCACAAAATATAGCCACATTTTCCAGAATATAAATTTAGGCTCTGTGTGCCAAAAGAAAAAGAAGAATACTAATTCATTAAAAGTAATAAGCAATGCTTGTCAGATATTTATTTGTCTAATAAGATGGTTACGTTGATTCTGATTGTGTTTAAAGAATAGCTACAGGATAAAAATTCAATATAAATGTTTAAAATTAAAATTAGATTTATCATTAGCTGTTTATTTCTGTTCTTTGTCTTTCGTGCTACCATCTCCGGAATTTCTCATTTTATGTATTTTTTTTAATAGAAGCCACATAAAATTTAATTAAATAGCTCTGAAGTACTGTACAGAGACAATCACAATTAATTCATTCAAGTAAAAAACATACTTCGCCAAATGCTTCAGGGTACATATACAACTGCACTGTCAGTCTGACTGGTTCCAGATAAGTTTTCTGTTCAGTCATCCACAGATGCAATGTTAGACTATAAATTATTGCAAAAGTACATCAAGGATATTTTTCATTATATATATATGTATACACAAACACACACATTTAAAAATACGTTTAATAATTAACACAAATTTGTGGTTGTCCTCAAGAAGAATTACGCTTTTTGTTTGTTTGGCTTACATTTTGAAAAATAAATCCATGCGCATCTTGTAAATTAAGCAGTTCATGGAAATCTGTGGAGAATTACTTAGGTAGCTGATAGATCATGGGCACCCACATTTTCATGACTACATTTATATAGTGCTTGCAGTTCTAAGCAGGTCCTACTGGTTTTGTGGGCTGAACATCTTGTCATGCCACAAAGGTGTAGTACGGTGTGGGATTCCCAGGTGAGACTCAGAGACACACGGGACAAGCAGGGAGCCCCGAGGCCAGCACAAGCCACACCGACAGTGGACACGCTTGCTCAGAAACACAACTTCTCCCTGAGAATCCACAGCTGTGGCCTGGGGTCACTTGTTCTCCTGTTAGCGAAAGCGTAAGGACCTCCTAGAAGGTTACTAAAGTGAAAGACGCATCAGAAAAAGTATTGTGAGGGTCACAGGCTCGCAGCTGGATCACAGAGACACCAAGCAGAGCACTCCAGGTAGTAGCCACTGCTCCCTGGAGGCAACCAGGAGGTGAGGGATACCCCAATCAGAGATGCAGTTGAGTGAGTAGAAGTAGAAGATGAGGGAGTTAGAGTAGATCCCCAAAATGCCAAAATCCCTCACCAATTTTATTGACTGGTCACATGGGTGACTTGCTTCACCAGGGCTGGGAATTTGGTGGAGTCATGGAGGAGAGCATCTATTTATTTGCTTACGTATCCCATATACAGCTTAGAAACATAATGAGTCAAATTCTCAGGTTCCTAAAGCTTCCCATTTGCTATGTAAGAACAGTTAAGGGTTAACCTAGTATTTTTTTTCCCACTTCATGAGCTACATACTTAAGAGACATTTGTCATTGTGCACCTGCATAAGTTCATATAAGGGAGCAAGATTGTCTTGCCTTCTCGTCTTTGACTCTATACCACTAGTATAGCCAGCTCCTGATTTCTGATTTTAAGATATTTTTAACCAGAAGGTAGAGCAGTTACACCTATTTTTCTCTTACATGTTTTATGGATAGTTACTTAGGCACATATGTAATAAAATCTGGCAGCAGCACTTTTAAAAATACATTCATTAGCTCATTAGAAACAAGTAAACATTTCTGTTTCAGTTCATTTCCTGTAAATGTAAAGCTTACAAAATTTCAAACCACAAAGTAAGTATTAAAAGCAGTATGCTGTGGAAAGATCCTATAAAACTGGAGGAAAAAAAGGGATCTTTACAGATTAATTGGAAGAGTATATAATTAGTTTATATATATAATATATATTTTATATTTTATATAGTTTTTATATATATAATTAGATACATCATTTTTTATGCCTCTCATCTTTTAGAGGAAATGCTGAGCTTTTTGATAATTGTAGTTAAATATCTTCTGTTGTTAGCAGCTTTCTTCCTGGTTCTTGGCTCTAGAGGGTAGTGTGGTAAGTTAAGGCTCTGGCAAGAGATACTGGAACACGCGGAGTTGTCTTGCTTCTGTCTTTCTCTGTTTAGTGGGTTAGTGGCCAAGGCCAGGGCTTGGAGGAAGGAGCACTGGTCAGAGGGCTTTGACATCTCATAGCATGAGATTGGTCTTGCAAACCTGAAAAGGGGGATTTGTTGTCAGAGGCAGTATGAAAGGCAGGACTGATTCAAATACTTTAAAGGAAATTGTGTATCTGATATGCATTGTCAGACTATGATCAAACATATTGGTCGTGCCACTGTACTCAGCACTGGTGAGGCCCCACTTTGAATACTGTGTTCAGTTTTGAGCCCCTCACTGTAAGAAAGACATTGAGGTGCTGGAGACAGTGTAGAGGAGGCGACAAAGCTGGTGAAGGGCCTGGAGCACAAGTCTGATGAGGAGCAGCTGAGGGAACTGGGGCTGTTTGGCCTTGAGAAAAGGAGGCTGAAGGGAGACCTTGTCACTGTCTACAACTACCTGAAAGGAGGTTGTAGCATGGAGGGTGTTGGTCTCTTCTCCCAAGCAACAAGTGATAGGACAAAAGGAAATGGCCTCAAGTTGCACCAGGGGAGGTTTAGATTGGATGTTAGGAAAAAAAATTCTTTGTGGAAGGGGTTGTCAGGCACTGAAACAGGCTGCCCAGGGAAGTGGTAGAGTCATCATCCCTGGATGTGTTTAAAAGGTGTTTAGATGAGGTTCTCAGGGACATGGTTTAGCGCTAGAGTTAGGTTAGGTTATAGTTGGACTCAGCGATCCTGGGGGTCTCTTCCAATCCAAATGATTCTATGAGTCTGTATTTCTGGGGTTTGATGTAGTAATCTTTGAGATTTTTTCTGTATGACAGAAGTAGCACAGGAGTCTATGCTGTTATTGTAAGTTATATATTAGTTAGCCATTTGTCCATAGATTACAGACGACAAGGTAACCATCAGCAAAAGCAAAGACATATTATGCAAACTTTTCCTTTTATTTAAACATATGTATGCCCTTTATTTTCACCATTAGGAACTTAATTTCTAAATTAGAAGTGGACTATGTCCTGACATTTTGTCTAAACCTTTCTGTGAAGGTTTAATTTTAAACATAAGCGAAAAATTTCCTTGCAGTTCTCTATTTTAAATGACTTATGACCCAGTGTAAGAACTTATTTTACTATTGCTTTGTAATCCATAAATATATTGTTAATTATTACTTACTGAATACATAGGTACATTATTGAGGTATAAGCCTGCAGAGTACTACTGTATTTATTGTGGTCTGGTGCAGTTCTGTTGCAAGAGGTGATCAAACCCTGACAGAAATAGTTACAGGTTGTAGAGGAGAGTAAAAAGGTACATCTTCTCCCAACACAGTGTACTGTGGGAAGAGGTTAAATAGTGTCCAGCTGGCCTCAGAATAGTGCATCAGTATAATCAACCTGACGAATGGGAAATGATGTGTTAATGAGAGGGGGCAGAAGAGTCAGGGAAGAATCAGGAGCATCTTCCCTGTGGCTTTGGCTTAGAAAGAACCCTACCTGTGGATTTCACGAGTGAAGGGCAAAAAACCTGTCACCTTCTCTGCAGTGTTTGACTTATTATGATTATTATGGTTATTGTGTTAAGTTATTATGGTTATTGTGATTAAGAGAAAGAGCTGAGAAGGCTCAAGCAGGACTGGAGATGAGGTATAGTTTGGAGCAAGAACATGAGTATCTGAAGTGTTGAATGGACTGCTCACATTTCATGAGCTGCTCATGCGAGTGTTGCAGTCCCAAAGTTGACTCATGACAGAGATAAAATTGTGGGTCAATTAGTCAGGTAGTGAAGTAATACAGGAACAGTAGGAGTTTCAAATGGGTGAGTTCCTGATGGCTTGGCAAATCAGAACCTTTAATTGACTGTAGGCTTGTGTTTCATGATTTTGTCTTTCATTCAGACAAAATTTGAGAGACGTGTGAACATAAATCGAGTGTGATCAGATTTGCCTATGTGGGAGATAAGCGTGAAAAATATTAGTAAGATCATTAACTGTATCCAATTTTAGGTTCAGGTCTCTCAAAGGGATTTTCACTCCTAAGAAAAGCTTAAGAAAGTTCTACAGCGGGGCTTCAAAGTCTGGAAAACCTGCCTTAAAGTTAAAGAGGCTAAAGATGCACTATATTTAAAGAAGGTAAAATTTGTATTTGATAATGGTTGATAGGTGCCTGCTCCCTGAAAAGTTTTTTTAGATGCAGCAAAATCCATTAACTGAAAGGAAAACAACATCTTAGACTAGAAAAGGGTAAAAAAAAATCGTTCTAGAGTTGGGGTATTTTACACCAAAAGACTCTAAATAACAATGAAATGGTTTTGAGGAGCTTATTTTTCAACTCAAATGCAGTTTATGGTCTTGATGTAAGAAATCTTCTCGGTTTTGTCATCTAGGAGACCATATGGGTTGACAAGAATAATTTCTTTAGAATTTAATTTATGAAGTAACTAAAGGCTAAGTGGGGGATAAAATCTATAAAGTAAGCCATATCCACAAAGGTCTGAGACAAAGGGAGATAAGGAAAGTTGTAGTAAAAGTAAGGGAGTGTCCAGGTGGAGATAAAACTATGTTACATAGGAAGAGAGTGGAATTGTGCAGAGAAGTAATATGGTCTGCTTATGGGCATCAGGGTAACGCAATAGATCTTTCACCAGTTTACTCAGTTTCAAAAAGATTTGCTTTTCTTTTGACATCCATTAGTAATGCCTTTTGTGGCTGCAGTCAATCAATAAGAGATATTTTAATTCAATTTCCATAGCAGGCATTTCAAATAATATTGATTTTAGTATTAATTTTGTTTTAAAAGAAGCCTTAAAGACTATCTTACCTGAGAGAGTAATTTTGAATCTGTTTTATTACTTACATATGTAGTACTGTATATTTTTTATTGTATGTATTGCATGTCATGTTCAATTTTAGCAGTCCGAATGATTGGAGGGTGGACATGATATCTGTGCAGTTTAAGCAGATTACCCAGGTGGTGAGTATTGCTGATTCACCACTGCAGCCACAGGTAGCTGTTTTCTATGACCCTAATCGAAATATTTATCATGATTCTCATCAATTTATTTGTATGCTTAACAATTCAACCCATAAATTCTGAGGTTAAATGGACTCATGTCTTAAATAATATATTTTTTTAAGAAAATATACATCTTTCAATCAGCAGTTTTCATTTCAATCCATTGTAAAATCATTCCAATCTAAGAGTGTTGCTAAAGGAGCCCACCTCATAGTTTAGTTTCAAATATCACGTGTTAGATCTTGTTACTGTTTTTCCTAAATCAAGAAGGTACCTGTGATGCAATTTATTTCTCATTTGATAAGGTAAATAGTCCATATTAATTGAGTCTTTGTTAAATTACATGTTCCCAGTGGTTGAACCTTACCTGTTTGTACTTCCTGGAGTTCAATTATTAGACTCAGACATGATCTACAGAGTCAGTTGCAATATAACTTTATAGCAATAATGGAGGTAATACAAATTCTGTAATTAATTCAATTTCCTCAGTTCTGTATTTAGACATTCAAGGGTTATGTTAGCCTCTTGCTCTGATTCTTTCTTGAAAATGGAAGCAACCACTTTTCAATGTGGAGTCTTCCATCCTAACGATAAGACTTACCTGTTTTTTCCTGGCTGTTAAGATTTACTTGTAGCTATGCTGCAACATGATTTTTGAAGTTATCCCATTCCTTTAGTCACTCAATCAGTGTCATCCTGACAAGTTCATGTTTGCTTGGAAGATATGTAAATATCAATGTGTAAATAACTATTGGCACAACACCCCCAGTGCATCAGGATCTCGAAAATCACTTTTAACACATGACCTTGCTCTTTGTGTTGCCCTTTTGAAGCTACTGGGTACAAAGCTATAAACTCTGTATCATTTAAGAATGTAATCCAATCATTACTAAAATTAGAGATTTCATTAGCTATTGATGGAATGGGAAATATTTATGTTCATCACCACCTAATATCAATATGTCATCTGGCTTCCTTTCAAACCACAGGAGAGCAATACCTGCTGACATTTCTGTCTATCAATTGGAAATTTTCAATTTTGTAACAGACTCATACAATTGTTGGATTTTCTGTGCTCTCAGTATACTTGCAGAAATACTTCATACATTTTTTGTTCTCATCTCATTTGACAGGGGATTTTCCTTATATATGTTTTGTTCCATTACTAGATTTCTGTGAACTTCTAGCTTTATGTTAATTATTCTCAGCTTCCTCTCTTTTCCAGTTGTTATATTTGTTTAACTGCTTTCACTTACTGCTGAAGTAAAGCACAGCTGCTAAAATGTTCTGAAGAGTACTCGATCAGAATTTCCTCTTTTGAGTTCACATTTTTTTCCCTCATTTGCTTTGCGTCCTGATTTGGAATTGTTTTCAGTTTTGGGGCACAGATTATTTTTAAAAACATTGTGAGTATATTGCAGGCTTGGACTTGACTGTGAGTCATATAACAAACATGAAGTAATTGTGATAATTTGTACCTAGGATGTTACTCAGTTTTGGTTCCAGTTCCTCATCTTCTCAGGATGATGTCTGTAAAGGTTGTCTTGTGTTGAAAAACTTTTTTTTTCATTATTGACATCTATCTTTCTAAAAACATTGTAGGGACATTTTGCATTGATAGCCTGAGACTTCCGGTATGTGTGGTGTGTATGCTTCTACTAATATCTCCACATCATGAAAAAGCTTTTACTTTGTTACCCTGTAGGTGAGCCTTAATGAATTTGTCATTTACTCAGCTAGTGTGACCAGATGCTTTGTAGCTAGTCTGACACTTGGCAACCGCAATCTGGAAGTGGAACAGCCGATTGATCCTCTGTCACATGATGCAAAGTATGTGCATACTAGGTGATGCTCATGGGTGGCTGGAAGTTATAGCAAACTGTAGTTTGTCTCTTGTTTGTATCTGTTAAAACATTGATTTAAAAACATTTGAGATAATTCCACTGAAAAATCTTCAGTGAACTCCTAGGTAGGTAGGTAAATGAACAAAAGGGATGTTATTTAGTAAAGTGAGTTTTCTGACCCCCTTTTAGTGACATAATTGTATGAAGAAATGAGTCTTTTTAGAGATGATGCATTTATGTTCTAGAATTTCACACCTAGACAAATGTTCACTTCCAAAATGTGATTAATAATGTCTTCAAGAATGGTTATTAGTTCTTAGTCTTCTGAAATCATCTGTAATCTGCAAAGGTGTTGTATGGCAGTGTCATTAGTTCTGATATGTGCCATTACCATTAGCAGAAGCCCATCAGGCAATAATTATATCTTCTATCTTGAGTTTAGAAGGCAGTATGGCATCCAGTGGTGTACCTATTTCTTGCAGATTTTTTTTTTAAAGTTTTCATTACTTTCTATCAACAGGGATCATCAAAGACTATATCTGTCTCTTCGATGATTATAGTTCTCTCTATGAACATGTTTATGTGTCTTGCTGTTTGGGCCGGGTAGCCATTAAAAGTCCTTTAAGCCGTTAAAAGTCCTGTAGTTTACTCCATTCCAGTGAGCAAGATATGGTTACATTCTTTGGCAGTTTTCTTCATTGACATCTTGGATAACTTTGTCTGACAGTTTAGAGGCTCTCAAAAGACCTTGTCTATACTTTTCTAATAGTAAAAAAACCAGGCCCTTCTTTGAAATTAAACTCTATGGATTAAAATGTGACTGCAAGCGGAATTTGAATTTCCAAAACATTGTTCCTTTGTATAATTGTTACTTAAGGGTGCCTTCTTATGGCCATAATAATATCTGGCAGATATTTTGCAAGACCGAAGTTCTCAGTGGCTTACTACTCACTACAGAACACATAGATGAAGTGTCCTTCAGGTCACTTTCTTTCTTACTTCCCTAGTATTCACACACTTTCAAGTCACACAGCCTATTTTTCCTTCTGTCCTTTTCCTTTAGGCTCCTGCCTCCTCAAGAAAACAAAACAAACCAAAAACACAATAGAAAAAGCAACAACCCACCAACCTTTGCATGCCCTTAATGTGACAAAGAATCCTTTCTTGAGAGAGAGAGAACAAAGACCTTTAAAAACTAAAACGTAATGTTTGTAGCCTATGGGGAAAAGTGCAAAGGTGATTCCTTTTAAAGGTTTTCCAAATGTATGAGATCATGTAATAAAACGTACTAGAACACATAAATTCTTAAAGTACAAAGAGCTAAGCCAGGCAGGGCTATAGTCACATTTATTTGAGGCGCATTCAATCTTACAGTCTTTAGAACAGTTCTTTGTAGCTGAATTCACTCATTTGCTAAATATACTTACTGTAACAATGTCTTATTTTTGATGTGGGTAAAGTTATGTTACAGTCTTTGGATGAGAATCCTTTGGCTCTTGTTGGGTGGGTTGTGCTGCTAATTAAGATCTCACTTTCAGAAATTTATGAAGGTTCTCAAAGGAGATCGTATGTGTTCAGAGCATGGGGGAAAGGTACTAGAATAAAGTCCAGTCTCTTACATTGCAGTTAAGGATGCAAGCAGATACATTTGAGAGGTTTACAAAATACCATCTACTGCAGAGACTGACGTTGTTTTGTTTGTTTGTTTGTTTTTTCTTTTCTTTTTACACTTAAAAAATTAGACCAATAATGTAAGATTTCAAGAAAAGGGAAGAAATGACCAAGAGCTTTATCAGTATCTTACATTTTACAAAAGGAGTAACACCCACAGATAAGAATGCCACATAACCTTAATAAGTAGACGATACTTTATACTCCAGCGAAGACAAACAAAAAAATAAGTCCCTGCCAATCTGACATAGCTAAAATTCATTCTTGACCTCAATTGCATCAGTTAGTCTATCCATGAAAGGGTAACGAAGATGCAACAATAAGACAGCTGATATTTTTTTCATACCATCTGGAACATGCTTGTCTTCCTCTCAAAAATCTGTTCCTGGATAGAGCCAAATTCTCACACTTCAGTGAAAACTAAAGTCTAGCAAATCTGAAATGAAATCATACTTCTGGGAAAACAAAACTGTACATATGAGTACTGAAAGACACAAAGCACAGGACTTGTTAAACGAGATGGTGGAACAAGCAGGATCTAAGCCTTGTTTTTCTGCATTTCCTTATGTACATTTCCTTAGTTAAACACAGTCCTGTGTGCTCATATCTCAAGCTTGTATTTCTATATCATGGTCAGATGGCACCTTGTTAAAAATTACTCTTTCTGCTGTAAAATAATGTAGGTTTTGAGCCTCTGTTACAGTTTGGAACACAATCCCAGAAAAGTACTTCATAGATGGTTAGATACCTTTTCAGGTTTTAGTATTAGTTTATTCATGACTGATTTATATCTATTGCATCTTGTTACAGAATCATCCTGCAGCTTAAGGTGTTATTTTCTCTCTCTGTTTGTCCCTAATTAAATACACAGAGTTATGATATTCCCTCTTGACTTTAATTTTGCATAGCTAGATAAGGTAAACTATTTTAGTATTACTTTTTAGTGAAATTCCCCATTTTCCTGGCTGTTGCAGTAGGTCTTCACCTGATTTACTTTTTTTTGAAGATAAGTGACTAAAAGTGTCAAAGGTAGTCTTACAGTATCTCCTACAATGATACCAATACTTATTTCTGTTACTGAAAGCAAGTTTTTTGTTAGATCTAGAAACACTGTTGCCTTTTTCACTATAGCACACCTTTGTATTATACTACAGTCATGTGTGATTGGTCACTGCATGTATCCTGTATTTGATTTAGAAATACCTCCCTGGCTTCCTCTAACAGCTTCAGCCAAGGACTGCACACTTTGCAGCAAAAGTTTTTGCATTTAGGCAAGATTATTAAAGTTTCCCATTTCTGTTATTGTGTTTGATTTTGTATGTCTGAAACTCTCAAATTCAGCTGATGAATATGGATCCTTCTGGGCTGCACATTTCTGTGTTTACTTTCTGCTACACACTATAGAAGTTTGTAAAACAACTTTATGGCTAACTTTCAGGAGTAAGACCAACCAAAACTGTATTTCAAAGATTCAGTTCAGGCTTGTTGTGAAATCACAGCTGTGGTGATGTGGTGGTGGTTGGTGCTTTTTAAAAATTTTATTTTATTTTATTTACCTGTTCCCAAGAATGGATGTTGTAGATTTCCATTTCAGAATCTTTAGGAGTCAGGTTTTCTAATTTTCTCTCTAACTGAAAGGGCTAGAAACTTACTTTATTTAAAAAAAAATACGTATTTGCTTTTTAAATGAAATGAGACTATTTTTTCTGCTTAATGTGTAGACCATCTAAGTAAAATTCAGCTTGCATGAATTTTCATATGAACCAATGAATCCATCAGTTAATGGAGGGCAAAGCGTGGTCCTACCACAGAGAACTCACCATCTGCTACTTTAGTGGCAAAAACATTTACTAGGTATCCCATGGAAAGCAAACGTATTATTTAGAGAAAATAGAACAACTGTTTTGGCTATATAGTTGCCACCTACGACTGCCCACCTAGTCTAATGGTATAGACTATGATGTATAAGGATAATGTAAAAGTCTGGTTCCTTGTGCCTGCTGAAGCACCACCTTTGTATTTTCTTTTCCCATCCAACTGACTTTTTCATGATGTAAGCGAGGCCATATGAGTCAGAGATTCATGTACCTCAGTGTCCCATCTCTGACTCTGTTTAGGGAGCAAGATGAAACGCAGTGAAAGTGTAGAACATCTTAGCTGCCAAGACATAGAAGTTCAGGAATTTCTTGAGGCATTATTTCAGCTGACTGTTTCTGATATATCTGTCCTCCCATTTTTTAATAATTTTCTTAATCCAGTTAGCGTTTTGGCATACACATGCTATTATACTATTGTAACATGTGAATTATGTCCTTTGTGGAAAAAAAGTGTTTCATTTTTGTTTGTTTTAAAACCTGTAATCTGACAGTTTCATGGGGTACATGCAGTTTTGTGAGATACAGCGAGTGAATGTTTCCTGTTTATCTTTTCCTTTTCATACATGATTCTATGAACTGACATCTTCAATCAGCCTTCCCTGTTTCTTTTCAACATTTCAAAGCATTATTTCTATGCTTTTGGCCACTATTGATAACTAAGATGACATTTCAGAAAGCTATCCACAATGCCTCTGTTTTTTGTGTAGATGATACCTAATTTATGGTCTTTTACAAGTTAAGTCTGGTTAGGTTTATTTTTGCCCTTTTTTTTTTTTTTTTTTAACATTTAATGTTATCTGCCAGCTTATTCTCTGATTGCTATTGTAAGATCTCTATTGTAATTATTAAGTCAGTTTTCATTGTATTTTAAATAACTGTGAAAACTGCCATGTCAGTATTTAAGTCTGCTTAGAAGCAATCTATAAATATACTGAATATTATCAGCATACATCTTTTGTGCCCATGAAGGAGAAAAAAGAAACTTGGAACTTGGGTTTGTATTTGTACAATTCTACAGCCATTATTACCCACCCAAACTTCCCAAGTTCGTGTTGTGGATTAGTTTATCATAAGGTATCTAATACACATTTTGCTCAAAGATGAGCAATCTTTCCGTGCATCTGCTTTCTTGAATGCTTACCTTTTCTGTTGCCTTTAAAGACCCTTTTCTTGAGTATTAATTCTGTCTGGTAACCTTCCAGCCACCCTGCAAGCACTGGCTCTAAGGACTGGATAAACCCCAGATCTTTTTATTGTGTAATGTGATGAAAGGACAGAGAAAGGTGGAGAAGCAGTGCTTTGTTCTTCCTTCAAATGTGGTCACCAGATACCCAGTCCCTGGTAGTATAAGGACCTTTGAGGTCTATTATGCTTAGTACTGTATGTACTCAACTGCCCCTGCCTACTTTAACAGCCTAATTCAGCTTCTACTGAGATTAATAGAAAGTCTCACACTGACTTCACTAGGAGATGGATCAGATCCTGTTGTTAATTGTTTCAGAGATTATTACCTATCTCCAGCTTCAGCTATTTCAAGCATACAAATGAATTCCAGCTTAACTTGCATAGTTGCTGTGTTTTGAATTTGCACAGCTTTAAAAGTTAATAAAAATATGTAGGAGGATGAGGTAGCATAAATTTTCAAAACCATGGCATATAACCCTGCCAGATTCCATGTCCTAAATCCCGCTTCAATTCCTATATATATTCCTTTATATAATTCCTATATATTGGATATATAGGATATATATAATTCCTATATATATATTCCTGTATATAAGCAATTGTTATTTTGGAAGCAGGAATAAGGAATATCACTTAACAAACTATTTAATTTGACAAACGGGAGTTGTTGCTAACACCAGAGTTGAAAAGAAAGGGTAAAATAGGATAAGCCCTAGAAAAATACCATCTATAACGAAATGTGTATGATGAAAGATGGCTTTAAAAATGCAAGTGACTGTCTCTGTGCAGGAAGATAATGAAGTGTGTGCCTATCTTTGAATATGTGAGTGATCAGTTAACCCACTCAGAATGCAGTTTAGACGACACGTTGGCTTTGACAGCTTAAGAACTTTTTGGTCCGTTCTCGTCTGTCCCATATCATGGGTCACACATTCACTGCACACAATTTACCATCCCTTTGGGCAGATGTGCTGCAAGTGCTCATTCATAGCTCCTTCAAGTCAGGCAGCACGTCCTTGAGCAGCATGTTGGATGACTGAATAAATGAACAGTAGTTGAGTCAAACTGAAGGCAGAGATACTCAGGACCCTGTGCTTTCTGGGCTTGCATTAGGGTTTCTTATGGTCCATAGCTTTGTGTTCTATTATTTAATAGCATTGATCATGGTAAAGAGAATATCTGTTAATAAAGGTCAGAGATAATGTGTTTTGCACTACTGGACTTCTATTTATTGTAGCAAAATTACAGTATAAAAGAAAGAGACTTTGGTTTATATTGTTCTTCCTCAAAAATCTATGCCCTTAATTTTGAGGTTTTTGGTTTTTTAGGGATATTTTTTTAGTTATGCTTCTATACATCATATATATGTTTTATTTTACCTTTAGAAAATAAAAGTTTGGATTAGAGCTGCCACCCAACTACAAAATAAATTTTTACTAATTGTTTGGACTTCTATTTTTACCCTCAATGCCCTTAAATACCTACACCAACTGTCTTTGAAGGCTATGTAATTAGCTCCCATAGGCAGCTTGAGCTTTTGTTTGAAGCTTCATTTAGGAGAAAATCCCTTGTGTACCACTGTAATTTTTTTTACTTCATTTGCCAGGCTGAATTACAAACTGCTATACATATATAATGCTTATACCGCTAAAATCGGTGTCTCTTACCTTCTCCTGTTACTTGTCTTGTTTTTTTCCTTGACTAATGACAGACTCCCAATAGTTATACCTCTTAAGTAAATGTGGCAAAATGGTCACTGTTTCCTGAACTATTATTTCTGGGAAGTGAAATTTTAAATGAGATCACACTGTAAATTAATTAGTTCATCATGTTTACTGCTTGGTAAGGTATTCAGGTAGCCTCTGGCTTGAATGTGGATATTCCTCCTCATCAAAACATTGCTTAAAAACAAAAGCATAATTATACCTTTTGTCTCTTAATTTTTTTTGGTTGCAGAGTGAATTTTTTCACTTGACAAGTCCCGGTATAAAGAACAAAAGACATTCTGTGTAATTTGTGAAGATATTTTACCTTGCTCACATCATTTTTGAGTATTTGAATGGTTGAATAGGCTTTTTATCTGAGCTACAAGTATGTTAAACTACAATGTTCATATAATATGGTATAGAATGTAGTAGAGCATAATATAGCACACAGTATAATATTTCATTACCAAAAAATAGGGTTTTTTCCTTAACAGTAGAAAAAGATGAATTTTAATCAAGCTTTTACTGCTTTTTTCTTTTTTTTTTTCTTCTTATAAATTGCTTCACAGTGAGTTAACCTTAGTAGCTTGAAAGAACAAAATGTATATGCTAAAATTTTAGCTGAAACTGATGTTATTTTGAGATGAACTACAAGGTTTTCCTAATTTGGAATGACTGGATTATTTGAACAGCTAATATGTATATATTACAATTAAATTTTACTGTACTTTCTTTACTGAAACATCTTTTTCTCTCTGAATGAAACTGAATTGTATTTCTGAATGTTTATGTAACATATTTGAAATTCAACATTGAATCATGTACCCATTCCCAGTATATGACTTATGGACCACTCTAACTGCTCGGAGTGTTGCTAGAAATTGAGCCTTCATTTGTCTATAAAGAAAAAAATTGTTCTTAAAATATTTCTTATTCCCTTTTTAGTGTTCTTGTACAAACCTTTATTTTCCAACAGTTTAATTTTGACTTTGTTTGTTTGTTTTTAATGGGCCCCACGTATATTATTCTGTTTTCCATAGCTTTTAACATCAAAGGTTTAAAATTACCATTCTCTAATCTGATTTTAGCATTAAAAATGGACTATTATGGACTTTTAATTTTCATTTTGGTTTTAAATTCCCATCAAAATGTGAGTTGCCTTTGAAGGACAATATATATTTTTTTAGTGTGAAAGTGTATAGGCAAATAATATTGGTGCATATTTTGATTGAGGATAGGGAAAGGAAGGTTTAGCTAAGCTGTTTCCCAGGTTTCTGAATATTTGCCTTTCTCGTCCTTATATCTGGTGGGTGTAAAAGTAGCTGCCTATATAACTTCCCATTTTCTCTTTCAAAAGCCAAATAAAAATTTAAATTTTGATTCTGAGGCGTATGTAAGAATGCAGATATCAATTTTCCATAAAGTTTTTTTGTAACTAGAGTAACACCATAGTTTCCTAGCATGAGAATGTGTTGAAGGGAACAAGGTACTGCAGTCTGACTGAAGGGTGAGTAATAAGTGGAAATTTAAAAATTTAAAACCTTTGGCTTGGTGTACATTAGATGAAAACAAAATTTGTCTTTCTTTGTAGCAGCATTACACATAGGAAGTATGCAAATGATTTGCATTTGTTTGCCTTAGCAAGTTTGCAAGATATCTCCTCTTACTGAATAATTTGAATGAAGAGAAAAAATGGTGACTGAAGATGCTTATTAAGGAGGAGATGTAGCACATCAGGGGCAATAGCTAATCTTTGATACAGCTGTGTTATCAGATGTAATCTTAGTAAATAAAAATTATAGGTGATAACACAAAACTGATTCCTTAATGACTATATGTGACTTCCAAGTGTCTACATAAACATTGCTTGTTTAGGGAACACGCTTTTCTTGACTCACCAGCTGAGAACCTCTTAGGAAGTGCAGAAGTTCAGATCTCGTAATAAAGTGACACAGATTCTACTGAAGTGGAATTTACCCACACAAGAACTCCTTCTTCTCTCCTGAAGTGTTGAACCATGTGCATTTAGCACAGTCCTGCATTTTGACCTTGTGAACATCAGACAGTCAGTCTGTGAACTCACATTAATGCTTAAAATCAGTCAAATTTCTTAATGGAGACATTCAAGTTCTGTTAGGGAATGGGATTTTCAAGACTGACTGCAAAAGATACCTACTCAAGGCAGTACGTAATGAATGGTGCCTGAATGTCTCTTATGAAAATAATTAGTTTGTATTTCTCTAGCAGTTACTTAGTTAAGAAAATTGTTATACTCTATAGCATTTAAATAGAACTTTTGTAAATTGGCTGGAAGTGTTCAGTTGGAGTGACTATTGTATTTGGGATAATAATATAGTACTTCAACATACTATTTAAAAGCACATATTGGCAGGAAAATTTCATATTACCTAAAACCATTGACTTTTAAAGTTTAGTTCTCTGTAATAAAACAGAAAGCAAAAGTGTCTTCTATATGCAACAAAAATCTAGAATTTCCCACAAAACGTAATGGAAGGGGCTTCACCTAATTTTCTCTAGTATCAATAAACTGTCACAATAATTTGGGTTGTTTCATGAGGCACCAATACACCTTACAATTATGTATTTTTCTCAGCATTCAAGGCAATGTGTGCTCACAGCCCAGAAAGCCAGTCATATCCTGGGCTGCACCAACAGAAGTGTGGTCGAGGGAGGTGATTCTGCCCCTCTACTGTGTTCTGGTGAGACCTCACCTGGAGTGCTGCATCCAGCTCTGGAGCCTTCAGCACAGGAAAGACACGGACCTGTTGGACAGAGTCCAGAGGAGGGCCAAGAAGATGGTCTGGGGCTGGAACACCTTCCACATGACAACAGGCTATGAGAAATGGAGTTGTTCATCCTGGAGAAGGCTCTGGGGAAACCCTATTGCAGCCATCCAATAGTTATAGAGTGTCTACAGGAAAGATGGGGAGGAACTCTATCAGAGATAGTACTGAAAGCACATGAGGAATGGTTTTAAACTGCAAAAAGGTAGATTTAGATTAGATATTAGGAAGAATTTTCTTACTCTGACAGCAATGAGACCCTGGAACAGGCTGCTGAGAGAAGCTCTGGATGTCCCATCCCTGGAAACATTCAAGGCCAGGCTGGATGGGACTTCGAGCAACCTTGTCTGGTGGAAGGTGTCCCTGGCCATGGCAGAGGCTTGAACTAGATGATCTTTAAGGTCCTTTCCAACCTAAACCATTCTAACATACTATGATTCACATTGTATGTCATTTAAAGCTCTGTAACAAATCCAGAATACTAATTTTGACTAAATTAAATTGAATTATTCTCATATTTGTGGACAGGGCCTTGAGACGTTTGTAGTTCAAGGTTAGAAACTGAAAAATTGAGCAAATAATGCAAAATCATTGTATTAAATATCAACTTTAAAATCAGAACCCTCTACAAGAACTTAACAATACTGAGTTCATTTTCAGTTTGCAAAATATCTTTAGGCTTAGAGCCATTTTCCAGTAAAATTTTATGAACGTTTGATAAAAAGAAGTAACTGAATATTTGCCTGCTCAGAAGTCATGAAGTCTTGTTAATATGGACTAAAAAGATACATTTTAAGTTTAAAAACCTTTACTCAAGATACATCTATCCTGTAATAACTTTTTCATTAGTCCTTTAGTGCTTCTTGACATTTAAATTATTCTGTGAAGCCACTTACTAAAATGAAGTGCTGTGAGTTCTTTTGAAAAAATTCTTTGACACTGTTTTGGAAAATAAGCCCAAACCAGCTGAGGCCTTATAAAGGAAAAAGACCTTGCTTTCAGATCGTGCTGTAAATCTGGCATGGTCTGAGTCAATCCTCTTTTTGTCTGAAAGTTCACACTGGACATTTGGAGGTCAATGTCGTCATCCTGGCTGTCAGTTATTGAGAGAGAGAGAAAAGAACATTCATGCCAGATGGTCTCATCCTTTTTCTCAGATATGTAACGGTGATAGACAGCATGTGAGTTAGGCAGCAAGAAGAGAAACGAGATGGAGGTAAGAAATATATATGTCAAACAGATACTTTAAGTCTTCTTTCTGCAGAATAATGGAATAGATACCAATGCAGGATCCTTTGTGTCTGAGAAAGCAAGGAACATGTTAATTCTGGGCTTTACAGTGTACAAAGATGGAACATTAGGGTAATAGTGGTGCGAAAATACTCTATATTTTCTTAAGTGTAGTTCTTGCTCTACAAGAGATTTTATGTTTCTCTAAGCCTTTAATTAATCTTGAAAGAGTTAAGACAAATGTTAAAAATACATGTAAAGATGAACCACAGAGCATTGTAATGTCAGTATGCTCAGACTAGTTAGCTTGAGGACTGATGATGTTTTGAAATGCCAACTTTCCTGAGTTATTACATATCCAATACTGGAAGTGTAATTCAGAAGATGAAATACACTGATTTTGAAAGATTTTCTGATTAGCTTTTTTGGGTAAAATAATCCTATATCCTGACTATGCTCTGGTGTTGCACCAAGTCTTTGAGCCATCAGAGCAGCTGACCCAACCTTTTAGCGGAACTGTGTTAAAACAGGAAAATCTGTGAGACAGTTTAGCATGCCACATTTTCCATTTCAGGTAGGATGGGGATTGATTATTCAGTTCTTGCAGGGTGCTGTAAGTATTCAAATCATATCTTGGGCTGCATCAAAAGGAGCGTGGTCAGCAGGTCCAGGGAGGTGATTCTGCCCCTCTGCTCTGCTCTGGTGAGACCCCACCTGGAGTTCTGTGTCCAGCTCTGGAGCCCTCAGCACAGGAAAGGCATGGACCTGTTGGAGAGGGGCCAGAGGAGGCCACCAAGGTGATCAGAGGGGTGGAACAGCTTTCCCGTGAAGACAGGCTGAGAGAGTTGGGGCTGTTCAGCCTGGAGAAGAGAAGGCTCTGGGGAGACTTTATTGCGTTGTATAAAGGAGGTTGGACTAGATCATCTTCAAAGGTCCCTTCTGACCTGAACTGCTCTAGGGTTCTATGAAATACTGTCTGTCCTGGTGGTAAATAAACAGCCTGCGGAATTCCTTTTACTTAGTGAAAACACCATCAAGACCACAATGCAGATGGGTCCTATTAAACAGATTTTTTTTATATTATTTCAATGTATTTGGACTTTTCGTGTTTGACAAGGTATATAAGCGTTGGCAGAGTATTAGCAATACAAAGATTCATAAACATAATACAGAACAGGTAAGACTACATGTAGTACTACATTTGGAGTTTCAGGTCAATATGCTGTTGATTTCATTTCGTGATGCAGCAGCTGTATCACACATACCGCACACATACCATAATGGTCCTAAAGATAGTGGTACATTTTTTCTCATACTGTGATCCTAATAAAACTTTTTTTTTTTTTTTCCTGTTACTTATTTCACAGTTTAGAGCAGGGCTTTTCTATTCCTATATTTCCTTTTTGTCTCAATGACTGGTTTGTCTTTGTGGTTCGTTTTTGTTGGGATAGTGCCTTTGGTATTCTTAATTTTGGATTAACCTCATTTGGCTTTAAAAGTCTACATTGTAGAATGCTGTATCTTAATTGTCCAGTCTTCCCTTACAGTAAATGGAGAAAAATAAGTTATTCTAGGGAACAATCTCTTCCCATGTTGGACATCTGAAATATCTTAGACTTTACAGTGCCATTTCTTTCTAGTGACTCTAAGGGAATGACTGATGACTTAAGGAGCTTGCTCTAAAGTGCTTTAACTGCTGTTTTCTCAGATTAGATGAGATCACGTAGTCCCTTGGGTCTGAGGTTTGTTGTTTCATTTGTTTTAAAGAAAATATACTTTAAAAAAAATTTAAAATTAAATAAATGTTTTGTCTTGAATAAAAATGTAAAAGGGAAGATCTATTCAAAACCATGCTGATAATGTCTTTAGGGTGCTTTTTTCTGGATTTACAATTGAGTGTTAATTACAACAATGTTCATTGCTAGTTTGAACATCTTAATGTGTAATATTCATTATCAGAAGGGCGGAGGTTCCGATTTCATTTAGTATTTTTGGAAACTGCCATAAATAAATGAATGACTCTTCTGTTTTTCACAAACCGTTGTCCAAAAGAGACATAGATGCCAGTTCTTAGCCACGAGGACTGTGATAGTTCATTCGCACTTTACACAATGTCATACTGTGCAACAGATTCCTAACAGCTAACTTGACCTTGAGGCTCCTCTCCCTCGGCTCCCTTCATAGTCGATGGAGAGACGTGGGTTCTCTAGGGGATGATTCAGAGAAGCCAAACTTAGTTTTCTGCTCCGAATTGCCCACTAGAGTCATCTGCCTCTTCTTTGCTGACTGTAGAGGGAGTCTGGGGAGAGCAGATTCTCTGGGCTAACTTCAAGAGTGTTTGGATATTCACATGCAAGTAGACAGACAAAATCCAATGATCTGTAAGCACTTGTAAGTCAATGCACACCCGTTAAGGTATATGTGGAAATTAAGGTTCTTGTCCTGTATTATGTAGTACTATGTAGAGATAGTTAACCTCAATCTATTTCCTTTGCATCTTTAAAAGTAGTATCACAATGTAGCATATCAGATGGAGCAAAATCTGTTAATTCTAGAGTAAAATATGGTATCTTTGATTTTTATTTTAAGGTACAGAATAATGTGATTTCTGGTACATGCGTTATTTAGTCTTCTAATTTTTTCTAGATATGCTGAGTTTCAGATTGGAGATTTCACACACAGACGTACACAGACAGCAAAATTATATCTAGTCATGAATTTTATTTCAAGATGAATTTTATCTTTATGTAGTCTTGATAATGTTAGGCATAGTATTTATTCACTTTCAGGTAGTAAACATGGTTTACTGAAGTGTGATTATATAGGTATTTCATCTAAGTATTAAACTAAAACAAAAATATAATTCCCATGTATGCATTCTTCACATATTTTGAATTAAAAATTTACATCTTCCAATGTCATTTGGCAGTAAAATATAAATTATTTCAGACAGATAGGGATAACTGGATTAATGCAATATAAGGCACAATGAGCAAAATAGTATAGAAAATAATTCTTTGCTTTGTTAGCAAGACTGAAATTTAATGTCCCTTTGACAGCACAGCATTGATTTTGTGATCAAGTCTAGTTTTGTAGTGAATTTGGGAAGAAAAAGGGTTTTATTTATGACTAAGCTTTTTATCAGATTTATTAAACCCTGAGTTAAAAGATACTTCGTATTTCCCTGTAATTAATCCTAAACAAGCTTACAGAAGCAGAATTAACATTTGTTCCACCTTTTTCTTTATTTTTCCTTTCTGGGAATACACTCTGCTCAGAATAAAATAGGTGTTTTGATATTTTGAGGGCAGGGGAGTTGTTTTATAACATTTCAATGAATTATTTTAGATGAAGATGAACATTCTGGAACTTGAGTCTTCACTTTCAGGACTGGATTGTAGTTTTCTTAAAAAGCTGCTCTGGGGGTTAATATGAACATTTACGGGATCCTGTTTCTCTATAAAGGCTTATAGGTATGCTGCTCATTGTGGCAGAATCGTATGAGTAATTTTTAGATAGACTTGGAGCCTCTAGATTCTGCATATCAGGTTACAGTTTGTGAGTCAGCAAAAACGAGGTGCTGATGACCAGTCATTTGAAAAGGAAAGTGGATGTCAATCCCTGTGGTTCCTGAGGCATCCTGTGCATAAGGAGCCATGGAGCTTCCTCTGTCCTCACCACTGAGGAGTCTCCCACCCGGATTCTGCGGTGGCCAGGGAGCTGCGGGTCCTCATGTCGCCCTTTTCATGCCTTGTAGGGAGTAGGGTGGGGGCAGTTGGGTACAGCCCCAACAAATATTCATGGCCTTGAGATTGCATGTTGAGTGCCCGAAGTGTCTGTGCATCAGAGCAATACATCTCAAAGAACTCCAGTTGCTGTAATGTAAGCAATTTTTTTTTTTTTTTTTTAAAGTTATTGTTATTCCTACAAACAGGCAAACTGATTAAGTCTCCATATATGAGAGAGTAAAAAGGATTACGTGCAAAAGTGATGACTGCAAAAGCTAGCTGTAAAAACAAATTTTGCATCTTATTGTTACCCTTTACTCTTAAAAATAAACTACCAAAAAGGCTGAATGCCTCTTCCTGTGAAATTTTTGTCTCCCTGGTCTGCAGTGCCTAAACAATAAGTAGATAAATTAAATATTTGTTATTACAGACACGGGTGGAAGACCTACATACATTTTAACACGAGAGCTATTGTGTAATATCTGGTGATTCACAGAAGCGTAAAGATAATAGTTTTCAGAAGATCTCAATCTTGTTTTGAGGTTTTAAAATCTGTGGTCATTCTAAATGTTCTTGGAATATAATGCTCATGCATAACTGATCCAGTACCTTAATTACTGTAGATATTTCTTCTCTTTTGGTGTCTGTACCTTGGGAAATAAATAAAGAACAGGTTGCTTATGTGTTGTTGTACCTTTTCTTCTGATGTTTTTCTTTTCACTGGGTATTTCTGAGAATTCCACTGAAAACCTGTGTGTTTGTACAGGGCACTGAATTCTCTGAGAAACCCCGCTCTGATTAGATTCTTCTGTTGTTTCTTGGCCAGTTAATTACATTTCTTAAGCACAGTCGCAAATATAGACTGAGGAATATCACTTTTATGGTTTACTTGGTAGACTGCATTGCATATTTTGAATCGGTTAGCTGTGTCCTTTTGTTAAAAGAGTCTGTAAAGGAGCATGTCTTTGTGAGAATAAGTGTGCAGTTGCATTTTGTATATTCAGTGACCCAGTATTTTGTAGCATTTCATATTTTTTTTAAGAGAAAACGAACAAAGACTGAATGCATGAGTCATTATTTCATTATTTGTTGAAAGGATCTTGTATTTTTATTTTTATTGTGTCCCTCAGAGTGAACATGTATGTTTTTTATTTTTAAGGGATTGAATGTGCTTTTTNTTTTTTTTTTTTTTTTTCCCTAGTGAATATCAGAGTAAATGTGCAGTTGTCTCCTTTTGCTGTTCTTTCAACTGGAAAGTACAATACAGCCCCAGCATGTACTCTCTAGTTCTGATAATGGCATGAAAAGTATGGAGCTTTAGAAAATATAAACTAAATACTACAATCATTTTTAAAAACTGTCCCTATCACTGAAAATAAAAACAGAAACAACACCACCACCTTTCACTTTAAAAAAAATGTGCATTAGTAGAATATAAAACCTCTCTGACACTAAACCACCTATTATATATGATTATTTCATGATATAATGAATTTTGTTGAAAGATAGGTAAAATGAGTTAAACAGCCTATGCCAGAATTCTAGAAATTTTAATAAAATAATTATAATAATTTACTTATAGTAAAAATACTTTTGTTTTGGAATACTAGAAAAATATAATCTATTTCCATTTGGTTGTTTTGGCTATTCTAAGTTTATAATAGAAGTTTCTCCAAGCTCATTGGCTTGGAAGTAAGGCATGCTATGGATTTGAAAAGCCATGATGTGTGGAAACCTCAATTTAATGAATTCACTGAAGCATGACTTTCAAGAGAGAAAACACAGGCAAAAATTTCCAAGGCTTTCTAAGCCTGAGGATCATACTTCAGGGGCATACTGAATGTTGATAATTGAGAAATTTCTGTATAAATGTCTGTGGAAATGTGACAAATGTAGGTGCAGTATTCCAAAGGAGATGAGGAGTATGTTTTCTTCCCTCTCTCTAGGGTTTTTGATCCAGCAGTCATGTTGTGCCCTGTACAGCATCCCTATTAGATCCTGTCAAGAGAAGCAGTTGCACTTTCTAACTACAGGAGCGTAACATGTTTAAGCTTACATTCATTTATTTCAAAAGTATTTTACAAGTACTCCTAAATTGTTTTCTATTTCAGAATTAATGTAATCTAAGATTTAGGAAAAGATATTTGAATTCTAAAGTCATTTACTTGCCATGTTTGCTTTTACGTTCACTATTGAACACATAACAGAAATATCTGTTTTACTGAACGGAACGGTGTAAAATAGCAATATTTTTATTTATATAAAGGTATCAATCTTGCTCTATTTAGAATGGGCCAGAGAGTTCAGAAACATGTGCTTTATTGAAGGTTTTGATGTTGGCTCTTTAAGCACTGAAAATTGGCTTACAGTGATACTGTCGCATGGCATTGTCAACACTGCTGGTTAAAAGATTTGAAACTTTATTGAATTTATGGCATGGTTTCGTATTGTCTCAGCCAGTTTTCACCTCTCTGATAGGTCTCTGGATGTATTTTAAAAATCGGCAGTATCTGTTGGTCATGCCTGGAATTACAGTTGAAGTTACATCTGTCTGGACATCTTTGTCCGTCTAAAAATCAGGTCCCCACCAATAGTTAGTTTTAACCTCATTAAATAAAGGCTCAAGTGATCCCCATATAGGCATTTTTCCTGACATTCTGGTTTTCATCAGAAAATACATCTTAGTGTGAGATTTAACAATATCTTTTTTTTTTTTTTAATGGCTTTTTTTTTTTTTTTGCCTTCAGATTTAGGGCTCTGGATTGCTTTAGAGGATGCCACATTATTGTTAACAGTGGTCTTCATAGGAGATTGTCACAGATAACAAATGTCAGATTAAGCATTGTTATAAATGCATCATTTTGTATTTGGCCCAATACTTTGATTTTTTTATTTTCCTTTAATCATAGCAACAGCCAGGAGCAAATGAAAAGTTTTAGTACAGATAACTACAATGAAAAAAAAATCCAGTGATACGTGACATAATTATTTCCTGTTATCAATTTTCCTTTTGAAATATCCCAGCTGTAAATCTTATGGAAATCTCTGGAATACTCTGGATGTGACTGAGTATGTGGACTTGATTTCATGATTTGCATTTTCAATAGGCTTTGAAACTTACTGGCTCCTGATAGTTATCCTGACTGCACTTTTCTGTTATTAAACACCACTACAAAATGTGTGACGTGAATGTCACCTCTCACCGAATGGGTGACAAATTCTTCAAAGATGAGACAATACATGTTCTCTAGTCACCCTACAGAAAATTGCTGGTGATACTAATTTTTACTCTTTACCATAAAAAAGTTGTCTTTTTTTTAAAAAAAATATTTTGTTAAAACCCTAGTTGGAATATAAGAACAATTTTTGTTTCAACCATCCACTTTTTTTGTTAAATTTTCCATACTGAATATTCCAAAATAAAGTTCAGACTTATTAGTGTTTTGCCATATTTTGATTTAATTTGAAGAAAATATATAATATTATAGCCAGGGCTTATTATTTTAAGAAACATTTATTTTAAATTTTTTTCCACATAGATTTCTCAAGTTCAGACTGCTATTTGTCTGAGTGTTATGGAAAAGTTATAAATAGGTTTTAAATCCCCAACAGCAGCATTTCTACTGAGATATAAGTAGCAGGAGGAAAACAGCTTTTCTGGTGAAGATGATCTGTCATAAAGTAATGGTTTTGGGAAAAGCCATGAAATAGGGACTCAGATGCTAGGCACTTTTGAGAATCTCAGGTTCCTAGCTGGAGTAAATTGGGTGATATCAGAACCACTAAACAGGTCTCTGAATGTAATGAAGGAAACCTCATTTACAGTAGGTGGAGGTTATGCTACATGTGCTTTCTTGCTTCTCTTTATATGTCTTTTTCCTGAGCCTTGTCTTTGAAGACACATGCGTCCCTCTTTCTTCTGTCTCATCATTCCTTGTTGTGCTGAAGCCATAGAGCAGTAATCTGAAGTTGATCACATTGTGGATGTTCAGTAGTCCACTCAGTGCATAAGTACTTTTCTGAAATATTCAGGAAGTTTGAGTCATATATCCTCCTATTCCTTTGCAGTATCCATCTGAATTCCAAATAAAGGTTTTATCTTTGGTATGGATGTATTTCTTTTTAATCTATTTATTACTAAAGTAACAAATTCAGAAGACTTAAATGTTATTTCTAGTCAGAATAAGTGTGCATTGGTGTTATATGCATTCTGGCTTCCATACAAGAGAACACGGACAATGAACATTGAAACTTCTCATACATCTGCAACACTGGAGGCTTTGCAGACCAAACTGCTCCTTGGATTTTCTCATACTTGTGATTTCACCCTGGACTTCAAAGCTAGGCACCTTCCACTCTGCAATCTGCAACACAATATTGTGTAAGAATGGTGAAGCTAGCACGTTAAATCGTTTCAACTCTAGAAGTAATTGGTAATAATTGTAGAGTAATTGTACCACTATTCCTTAGTGTACCACTTACTGTAAGAAAAATGTATGGGTCACCTCAAACCAAGAAATCTGGGAATCTTCTAATTTAATTTGTCTTTTTTAAATCTTGCTATTTGATTTTTATCCACTCCTGATAGCAGTGCATTGCAATTTTATCTCCCATGCTGATCTTGAACCGTTACTTGAGGATAGCCTCCATAACTCCAGTTCATACAAAGAGATACAAAATCTGCTTTTTTGTTGACTACCCTCATAATGGAGTGTCATAAAAGATGACCTGAAAAGATCTCTCAGAAAAAGGTTCTGAAGATAAGTGCTTTAAAAATATGTTTTGTTGGAAGGCCTGATGCAAACAGATTCTCTAATGGAAGACATCTGATTTGCAGTTGGGCATGATCACGGCACTGTGCCTGATGGCTACATGCCTTTTGTTAAAAGGTGCTATAGGAATATATAGGTACTGGATCCCTGGTGTTGATAAGGTTGTGATTTTGCCATGGTCACAAAGTAGTTTTGATGACAAGGAAAAGGAATATGCATGGATTCAGGAAGAGTAACTAAAAAAATGTTATGTATACATATATATATATATATATATATATATATAAAAAAAATGTGTGTTGCTTTTTATTTGCTCTTTACTATCTTGTACTATTGGCCTAAATGCGACAGTCAACTATGGAACATGTAAAGAACTGGAAAGTTTAAAAAAATGCATCAGCAGAAAACAGTTTTTGCAATAAAACTGATGTGCAGGTTGTGTTACTGGAACAAACCTGTGTTAGTTTTTTGGGGACCAGAACAAATGAACCCATGTACTAGAATAGTTGGAGTATTTATATTTTGCTGTACTGCATGAAACACTGGCGTATTTATTAAACAGAAGTTTGCTTGACAACAGAGGAAACAGGGAAGGGAAACCATGTCTGTGTCAAAACTCCCTTTAATGGTCAGATAATTAAGATAAAAGTCCAGAGGACTAATTTTCTCTTCATCTTTGGGAGTAATTTATATGAAAAAAAGTATTTTGTTATGCTGGTGCTTCAGCTTGGTCGTTGAATCAGGTGGTAAAACTTCTTTTCACATGTCCCCATCAAAATCACTTGGTATTCTTCAATTCCAAAGGCTGTTTATATGAGCATTTTCATAGGGACACCTAGCACTGATGTACTCGCTCCAGCCTTAGTCATGCACTCATTCCTCTTTTTTTAGAAGATAATAATCCCAGAGACATTTTCAGGCACCTTCAAACTTGCCATGAGTAACGAAGCATGGAGACTTATACTCCTACTTGTTAAACTCTATCCAGGATATTTACTGAAAATTAAAGTTTGTGAGTATATATGATAAGGTCCTTATGATCTTGAATTCTTGATCTTGGCCATTCACAGGTTTCTAGAGTATGAAAATGAGTGTTTTGTTTTATTGGGTTTTTTTTTTTGCCCTTTTTTTGGTGTTTTTTGTTTGTTTGTTTGGGGTTTTTTGTTTGTTTGGTTTTGGTTTTGTTTTTTGTTTTTTTTGTAAGGTGAGGAATAAATGATTGTTGTGTTGCTAGTCTAAGGCTGATTAGGATATACATTTCACACCTAACACTTTCCTGTCCTTTGAGTTCATAGGCAAGGATGTATCAAATGCTGCAGGCAAGAAATGCTGTCCCATTCCAAACTAGAATATTCTTTGTGGCAATATCCATTTAGAAGGAAGAAGGGGCAAATCATTCCTAACCATAGGAAGCCAGAAGACGAAGTTTATGAGTAAACTGAAAAAACAATATTTGGAAAGATTTGGAATGGGAATGATAAGAAACATCTTGAAAGCAGAAATATTTCTGGGCATGTGTGCAGGAAAATAAATAGTGCACAGGAGCAATGTACAACACTCCCTTCTTGTCTCCCACAAACATTGCTACTACAGAAATATAAAGTGACAGAAACTCAGATTAGAAGTACCCTGGATTGCATTCTATTTTGTATCCTTCTCTCCTAGTACTGATTTTTTTTTTTGGTATTGTTTCTGTTGGCAGTATTTGTAAAGCTGTAATGTAGGTTTACGGATTTATCTTTTGTCAAATTGTTATTAAGCAAAATTTGATTATCATTTTAAGTACAACTTCATTATATTTAGCATTTATCCCATTCTTCATTCCTTCATGAGCTTCTTTGCCCATCAACCAGTGCAAAACACTGATTGCAAGTCATACAACTTCCAGAGAAAACAATTAATGAAAGCCTTTTAATCTACTTCATTGAAATGCATCTCTCTGTTGCTTGCAGCTCCCCTGTATTTTTAAGACTATAACAGAGTAGTCCTGATCGAGTCCCCAGTCCAGGTTATTGCAGTGTTTATAGCCTCTTAATGTTAGTCTCTACGATTATACGTAATCTGCATAAAATGCCAATGACTTCAATGTTTCTGTTACCATCTTTAATAATTTTATTTTATGTGATGAATAGATCCATTATCTCTGATAATCTGGAACTGTAATGTCAAGTCCAGGTTCCTATGTAAGTGAAAGACTCTATTTTACATCCAGAATTTTTGAACTGAAAAAGTGCTGTTTGCAGGCATTGAGACAACATGGTTCTACCAGTGTTAGAATGACCTGACCTGAAAATGGCTTTTGAATCAGTAAGTGTTCTCTTAAGGCAGCTTGTTAAGGAAGAGAGAAAACGTTATTTTGTATTATGTTGGATTAAGTTGAATTATATAATTGCCAGTCTTTGCCAGCCTTGCAAAGTCTTCAAGTATTTTGCTGGGCCAGCCTTTGCCTGGAAGCTTGTATATTTGATGATTCTTGATAAAGAGATTTCAGAATATCTGGCAAAATGTTGGATCTCTTGGCTATGAATGTGTTTTCTATGTTAAGTTTGCTGTCTTGCAGAAATGTATTATTCCTAATGACTTTAGAAGTTTGACTTCTTTTTCTGATATTTCTTCCAGTAGCATAAAAAATTTCTGCTTGACATTCCCTTAAACCAGTGCCTTAAGGAAGAGCTATGGCAAAAGCACGCATAGAATAGGGCAGCTACAGTGCCTATCAAAGTGGTAGAGGTGAACCACTTGTCTCTAAATGTCTCTAGGGACGTGTGTGGTTAAACTGTCTGGTGGAACAGATTTGTCACAAGGCACAAGAACAGTCCTAGTGCAAAATAAACAATCAGCAAGGTAAAGCAGGTAAATACAGCATAGAGCGTATATAAAATGTTTCCCTGTTAGTTTAAATGACTGAAAAAGAGAAAAAAAGTCATAAAGTTCCTCTGTTTTCCAAAATAAATTTGTGCTTTACTCTTCTAGTTTTATAACAGGGAATATCCTGTTGAAGTCATAGGTACAGTTTCTACTTTCAGTTAATCTAATACCTTTTCTTCTCAAGTTTTTGCTGAACTTGAATTTTTCTTCATATGCCAAGTATTATGTTAATATTGGGCAAATATTAAATATTAAATGCTTCTGTATCATTAATGTCAGTGTTTAGCTTTTACACTATTGATCAGCAACTACACTTGAATTCTCCATTAAGAGATAGTCTCTAATGCATTACTGAAGCTATTTCTAAGCTAGTCTAAAAAAGCAAAAAGAGCTGAAGAAGTATCTATAACCTCTAGCACAGTAACATCTTATTGTCCACTTGTCACAAAACTAGCTTTTAGAAACTCATTTTTTTCTATGAGGTGTTGACGATAGTAATTGTCTCAAGATTTTATCTGTATTTTAAGTGTTTATACCTGCAGCAATAATTTTCCAACATGGCTATTATTATCCACTTTCCACATTTGCCTTGCACTCCCTGCCCCAAATTTCTATGTATTTATAAATTAAACTCAAAATTCCATCTGGGTACCACTGGTTTTTCTCACCTTGCTACAGGGAAATGGCTGGATAGTGGAAAGGTAAACGTTCTCCAGGTTTTGCTATTAATAGCGTATCGTCCATATAAACCCAAAAAATCTAATCCATTGCTTTGAGAAATATCACCCTAGTGATGAAGATAAATGAGCTTGGTGCCACAGTAAGGCCAAATTCAATTTGATATCTTTTTCCTTCTCAGCAAAGTTTTACTTATATCTGGCATTAATCTAATTTTTGGAAAGAAAATTCTGTGGAGGAAGGACATCAAACTATGTGACTGTGGTTATCCATCTCTCATTATTACATATGAATCTATTACTCTTGTAATTGATTTGTGTTCACCTGGATATGCATTTCAAAACTGCTATATACCTTGAAATATTCTTTGGCAATTGTAAAAGTCAAATCTATCCAACTGTTTTGATTGTTTTTCCCCTGTAAAATTACAGAAACTTGGTCTTTGCTTTCTGCTTCATCAACTCAGGTATCCTGAATGTCTTTTATAGTCTCTTGCAAAGTGAGCATGGCTCCCCAGCCTGGCATCCATTTGCTCTGATGCTTAAGAAGTGAGCATACATTTAAACTTTCTTGTTGCTTAGCTCAACAACGAAAGGTTAACTTAAAAAATACTACCGATCCCAACAATCTGACAATAACAGTACTGAGAGTGATGAAGTCATCACTAATCTCTAAAAGCTTTCATGAATGTCTTCACAAAATATTTTAAATAATAACTTTCCTTAATTACTTTTTTCCTGTTCCTTTAATGTGTTTTATTAGCTGACTGCTCACATTCTACTTGACTGAGTTATTTAAAGTACTCTGTAATTTTCATAATAGACTTGTGTTATCAAAGGTGCTGAGAACCTGTATGACTTAAAAATTCCCTCTCCGTGTTTCTCAGCTATTTGCCAATTGAGTCTAGTTGACCTTCTTTTTATTAGTTCTCATACCTTTTCTAGAAATGCTATTGTTGATGGAAGAAGTGACCAAGGTTAGGTCCAAAATCTTCTAACATGTAGCCTTGAACTTCAGTCAGAATTTCATAATTTGTATCTTGACTTTGGAGAATCCCACTGAAAACTAGTCTCTTGGGTAATGCTGGTGACAGGAACTGTAAAGCATCCATTAGTTGGGTGTTTGTATACACATGGAGTTACAAAATGAACCTTCATTTCTCCTGTGGAATATAAAAAACTGGCATTTTATTTTCTTTTTCAAGTAAGGCTAGAGTAATTAAGTCTATCTTCATTGCAGTAGAATTTAGAATACACCTCAGGGCTTGTTTACAAGACTGGTTTTATTTTAGTTGTTTCGTTTTGAAGTGCCTTTGATTCCCACACAACCTTCTTGGAGGAGACATAGTTACATATTTCAGTGAATTTTCTTCATGGCTGTTGTGTTTCTAGTAGCTCTGCAAGGACTAATCAACATTGGTTTGCTTCCTGCTAGAAGAGGTCAGTATTTTCATTGCACTCATTTTTTAAAAAGTTAGAAAGGAGGAGCCAGGGAACTACTGACCTGTCAGCCTCACCTCTGTGCCTGGCAAGATCATGGAACAGGTCCTCCTAGAAGCTGTGCTAAAGCTCATTGTGATCAGGGAGGTGATTTGAGACAGCCAGCTATTTAATATCTTCATCCGTGATGTAGACAGTGGGATCATGTGCACCCTCAGAAAGTTTGCAGATGACACCAAGCTGAGTGGTGCAGTTGACACACCTGAGGGATGGGATCCCATCCAGAGGGACCTGGACAAGCTCAAGAAGTGGGCCCATGCAAACCTCATGAGGTTCAACAAGGCCAAGTGCAAGGTCCTGCACCTGGACCAGGGCAACCCCCAGTATCAATACAGGCTGGGGGATGAAGGGATTGAGAGCAGCCCTGATGAGATGGACTTAGGGGTACTGGTGGATGAGAGACTGGACATGAGCCAGCAATGTGCGCTTGTAACCCAGAAGGCCAATTGTATCCTGGGCTGCATCAAAAGGAGCGTGGCCAGCAGGTCAAGTGAGGTGATTCTGCCCTTCTGCTCTGCTCTGGTGAGACCCCACCTGGAGTCCTGTGTCCAGCTCTGGAGCCCTCAGTACAGGACAGACATGGACCTGTTGGAGAGGGGCCAGAGGAGGCCACCAAGGTGATCAGAGGGGTGGAACAGCTTTCCCGTGAAGACAGGCTGAGAGAGTTGGGGCTGTTCAGCCTGGAGAAGGCTCTGGGGAGACTTTATCGTGGCCTTTCAGTACTTAAAAGGGGCCTATAAGAAAGATGGGGACAGACATTGTAGTAGGGCTTGTTGCAACAGGACAAGGGGTAATGGTTTTAAACTAAAGGAAGGGAGATTCAGGCTAGATATAAAGAAAAAATTTTTTACCATGAGGGTGGTGAAACACTGGCCCAGGTTGCCCAGAGAGGTGGTAGATGCCACATCCTTGGAGACATTCAAGGCCAGGCTGGATGGGGCTCTGAGCAACCTGATCTAGTTGCAGATTTCCCTGCTCATTGCAGGGGTTTGGACTAGATGGCCTTTGAAGGTTCTGTCCAACCCAAACTATTCTATGATTCTATGAAATATTTTTTTCTATAAACTTCTGTTCCGCTTCTATGTTGAATAGAGTTAGATGCTCTTTTAAAAATACACACATTTAATCCTGTCTCAAGAACATGTTGAGAATGACAGTTGAATTGGAAATTTAAAGTTTTATATATCATGGTAATTTCCGAGAGTTGTTGAATGCACCTGTCTCATTTCATAGTGGTCCAGCTGATGTTCCTGGCATGAACACGTTTAGCCTGCCAGCTTTTTCTTGGAGAAGCACAACCCACCATTCATTCATGAGGCGTCACAGATTTAATGCACTGGATTTAATAATGGGACTTTACCTCACATTACTGAGGAAACTGGATGTTTTCACAGCAGTTATTTTTTGCTTGCTCTTTTGTAGAGGCATCAAAACAGCTCAGTACGATCTATTTCATCTCTTCCAGACTGAAATATGAACCACAGAGATACTTTAAATCTAAAGTTCGTTTTCTGATATCACATATATAGTATAATTTGGGATACAAGAAAGAGAGGAAAAAAAAGAAAAGATACACTGACTCACATTCATTAGTAAAGTCAAAGTTTTAGGAGTTCGATAATCCAAAGTATCCTGCAGAGATATTATTAGGAAGAACAATTTTCATAGGACTGTCCATGTTGCTGATATTTTCTTACTGTATGATCATTATTGAAGTGGCTATTTTTTTTATTTAATGGTTTTAATATCCTAGTAATAACAGAGTGTTTTGTTGAAAGAAAATTTTCCTCTTTATCAGGCTAAAAGGTTTCCTTTGTAAAACCAGGATACTTTTAACTGCTGGGAAAAGAACCTGCTCAGTGATCTCTGTGGTAAGAAACTGAAACACTTTAAAAAGATTAGACTCAAAATTAGATGCAATGATGTATAGATGTAGTGTATTATGTTCTCTGTGATGGCTGAGGGAAAAAACTTTTGTGTCAGAATGGCTTTTCTAGGAGTATGAACTCACTATTATTGAGGTGCAGAAGACCTGCTAAGTCTGTATTTTTCCCATGTAATATCACTTTATCAAGGCTTAAATTTATTATAGTTGAATTTGCTTGGAGTAACGTGCTTTTATCTCCAAGCTACCTTGCATAGATAGAATATACCTTACTTGTGAAATTGTGCAAAAATGTGTTTATAATTATTTTTTAATTGTTTAATACAAATGAGATTGTCTACACATTTGCTTTCTGTTATTTTCACATTCTTACCATATTTTGAAAGTGAGTTCTGATGTCTACTGATAGAAATAATTAGTTCATTGATTATCACTGTTCTTTTAAAAATGATACGTAAAAAAAAATATTTTCAGTTCTACAGTATGTTTAGCACAACAGACTGAAGTACGTGCTACAACTACTTTAACCTAATGGTTGAAATCTGTGTCAAAATTTGTCTTGTTACTAAATAAAAATAATGGATAATATGTAATTTCATTGGAAACCTAACACAAAGAAGAGGCTGGACCTAGTAACACAAAACGTGAAAGACTGGAACTACAGAATTTTAAAAATAGTTAAATGCTGTGCATGTACATTTGTAGGCAATAGTACTGTAGCAAGGCACTAATCAGCTAAGTACCATAATCCTCCTTATAGGGCAAATTCTTACTTGACCTCCAGCTATATACAGCACATGGTAACAGCATTAAACCATAACACTCCTCTCATGCTCTCAATAGCTTCCCATTGGGTCAGCTCTCTGACTTGAATTGCTGTAGTTTTGTATACTAGACTTTTTTTTGGTTTTGTTTTTGGGTTTTTGTTTTGGTTCCTAGATGCCTTATATTTTGTAATTACATTTTGGGGGAAGGGAAAGGATTGTAAAATATATCTGAAGAATTGTGTCTCAAAATTAAGAGACTATTAATATGATTTCACTGAACCTAGAGGATTAAATGAAAGACCTAGCCAGTACAGAAATTGATGTATTCTCATGAACCCGAGGCTTCCTACTTCCCAGATGTGCAGTGGCTGATCAAAAGGTAAAGCAGGGAAGAAAGATGCTGAATGTGTTGTGTGAAAACAATGTGTAATGCTCAGCATTTTTTGTTCTTTATGAGAATGATTAGGAAGGTATATTTTACTTTTAGCAAAAAAAAGCTCTATGGAAGTACTGAAAAACTTTTAATTGTGCTTTAGACATTTGCGAATACTATCTTTAATAAAGTTTGTGCTTTTCCTTAAATTAGTATTTTAAATTATATGATATTTTCTGTGACAAAAATATGTATTGAAAAGTTGGATTTCTTTTCATAAAAATAGTATATGCAGAATTCTGGAATTTTCTTGTATTTTATATTATTCAAAGTTCTTTTTAGTTAGAGTTCAGTATTGTATTAACTCATTCTTATATGTTAATTTTTCTGTGACCTACTCTTGTTTTAACACCCTGTGTTTTAAACGAATTTCGATCCTCCTCAGTTGCCGCTGTTGATTCCACCCTTCTGCAAATTACTTCCCTGGTGTCAGTACTGAGACAGAAAACTAGAATGCACATTCTGACCGGTTATTCTTGAAAATGATTTAAACCATTTAGCATTGTTTTTATGACTAGCTTTTTTCACAAAAGGTTTTACTGAAAAAGTAGGTGATATATTTCTTGTTTATATATTAAGTGGAAATAATTAGCAAACTATTCATTTTGAAAACGTTCAATAGTAGAAATAAATAAAAATCTCAGGTTGTTTAATGTAAAAGGTAACCATTCATCAATGTAGCTGAATGAACTAAGATTAAAATATAGTTATTTTATTTCTCTCATTGCAGTTCTCTAAAATTATAAGATATAAGGGCTATTGAAAAGTCTATCAAAATAAGGGAGGATGAAGTTATTTCTACTGGTAGTTCCAATTTTTATCTGTGATATTCTTGATGTAATAAAAAACTGTGAAACAAAATTATTACCTAAACATATGAGGATTAGCAAGGGATACTTAAAATCATTAGTTTTGTTCAGCCAGCAGTTCTTCATTTATAACTCTTTTTCCCACAGAAAGTGAAATTATACCTTGAAAGCTGCAATGATGATTTTTTTGCTGAATTGCTTGTACAGAAAAAGTGATTCTGAAGTAATTGTGTTGTTTTAAATGCCATCCAATCATGTCAAGTTCAAAGCAAAGTTGTTGTCAGTGGTGGTTTAGTTATTTTAATGTTTTGTTACTGCAGATTTCCTTTCATGCTATTGGTACCAGCCTGCAATTGCAGAATTTATATTTTCAGATAAAGTCTAATAGAGATCAACATCTGCAGTATCACTCTCATGGTTCGGTATATTTTGTAATCATCATTGTAAACTTAATTCATTATTGTTTGGAGATATTTAGCTGAAAGGTATTTTAAATTATTTGAAATATGGTTGCTATAAAATAAAATTTGTAAGGCATGGCTCAAAAGAGAGATGAAATAATGTCTCAGATGAACTATATTGGGTGAATTGCTTAGATATCTGAGTGTTAGATGTACTTCAGGGCAGCCTGTTTAAAACTGTAGTGGTCAAGAAATGCAATAAATACCTTTTATTTTTATCAGAGTAGGCTGTTTAAATGAATTAGCTTGCAAATTGTGCATTGGTTGCTTATGTTCTTTCTTTTTTGGGGGGAGGGGGTGAGAAACCGAGGAGAGGGGAACAGACAGATCAGAAGATTAATTTATTATAAAACTAGACAGCATTGGAGAACTGCAAAAAGAGATCTTAGTAGAAACTGGGACTTAGAAGTTAGAAAAAGCTTTTTTTTCAATAAGCTGGAACCATAACTGCTTTGGAGAATGTGTAAAATGATTTTTCCTGCACAATGTGACTCAGCAAAAGCAAAAGTTATAAGCAGAGAATGAGAAAAGAAGTTAAATCAATACCAGCTAGTCTCTTAAAAACATTGCCAAAAATAGGTAAACATTTTGCAGATTCTTCAGTATGGTAAAAGAAGCAGTTAGAAATGCTTTCAGAAGAGTACCTAACAGTGAGAGAGTACGACCTCCCCTGAGAAAGGCGGCCAGGTCTTAATTTTGCACAGCAAGTTTTATGGGCTCATGGCACTCAGGCAGATTTGGTTGCAAGGTCCGGAGCATGTTCCGCTCACCTTCATGCATCCAAGGAACCTTTCTGCGTGGGGTCTGGATAATGTTTTATCTGCTCCCTGTCACTGTTCTTTTAAAACCAGTGGCTGTCTGTTAAATATAACGCACAGAAGCATAAAAGTTTAGAATAGCAGAACTAATCTTTTATGATCACTCAGGAAACAGAAAATGCTGTTTTTCTGACAGGAGCCATATAGTGAAGGAGAGACAAAGCTGTCCTCAGTGTATTTGATGAGGTCTCTAACAAGAAGCCCCATCTCTTGCATGACTTTCATGAGGAAGTTTCAGTGTGAAATATTGATTTTTACCTAGTCTGAATTATTATTTCAGGTGCTGAAAGGATCAGATTTTGAAAACAGTTAAGCAAAATTACAATATGTGCAGAAGAAATATTTTAAGTTTTAATTTTCCAGTCAATTTTATTCCTTGCTAGTTTATAGGGAACAGAGAAGGAAATACTGAAGTATTGTCTAGTAAATAATAGTTAGGTCTTACAAGGAAGTAACCAATATTCAGTTTTCAAGTAACTGATGAAGGCTTAGGCCCACTGAGCCCTTACTATTTTTTATTTGACCAAAAAATTCTTAATTATAAAAATGCCCAAGTAAATGTAGATGAATTCAGGTACCCATATGTTTGAAAGTATCTCTAGAATGATATTTTCTTGGAAGTTTTCTCCGGTTCAAAAGTATCTCCTGTTGGTCTGAGAAAAAGATTAGTAGCCAGGAAGACCTGAAATCTAGTTTTGCCTATGATGTAAATACTTTACCTACTCTAGAGAGTGTTTTCATATCCATGGTTTCTGAAATTTGATGGAAACTTACGTTTAAAATTTCCTTGGGTTAATTTTTAAAAAATCAAAGCAGAACAGTGTTTTCTTTTCAAGGAAGAATACAAAGGAATGTCAAAGACTTTCAACCTATTTAGTTCCATTACTGAAATCAGAGCGATCAAAGCAGAATAGCTGTCATATTCTTCTATACCATTTTTTTTCAGTACTTTCTTCCTATTGTAGTGTGGAGGAGTTGGATAATTTAACTTTATGACCAGGAGGTCAAGTTACAGTCCAGCTGTTTGCTTTTCATAGTACTGGTGTGTCCTGTCTCAACTAAGACAGAACCAATTCTCCTATTAGTAATTTTCTTTTCAGTTAAGTTTCTTCTAAGTAACTGCACTTTCTGAAACTAAGTACATTTTTCAGGCGATATCTACTCCTAGAATTGATAACACTTGATATTTACAGTTGTTACCAAGGTAATGGTAGGAATGGTGTGCAGAAAGGCCCGTGTTTATACTTATCCCTGTAGGAACCACCGTCACTGCTAAATCTCCTATACTCCACAAGTGAAAAGATGTAGAAGGGTCGAAGCTGTGGGGAGGAGCAGACAGAGCAGTGACCAAAACCTGACCAAAAAAGTGCTCCATCCCATACACGTCATACTCAGTGTAAAGCTGAGGGATTACGGCTGGTGTTTGTGAGGGACTCTGCCCATTCTTCTGCCTCTGATCCCGATCCATGTGTTCCTGAATCCAGTTCCCGTCTGCTGCAGAGTGCAGTCTGGGACTACCCAGCACCTGCTCTGCAGAGGTGCATGATTCCGTGATCCTTATGGGGGAGCTTAATATTGGTTTTGTATGTATTTCATTATTTCTTTTATTTTAGTAGTAGTAATAGTATTAACGTCTTTACACTCTTTTTCGTTGTTACTTTTTTATTAAAGCTGTTTTGATTTTTTCAAACCATAAGTCTCTGTCCCTTTTTCTCTCTCCTTTTCCTTTCTGGGGAAGGAAGGCGTTAATAGAGAGCATCTGTCCTCTGTTTAATTGCCACTCCAGCCTTAAATGTTAACATAGTGATACCTATAGTGCACTGAAGATAAGGTTCCCGTCAGTGTAAGGTTAAGAGATGTGTATTAAAATATCATGTATTGATAAATTGCAATTAAAAACATGGTGAAAATTATTAGAAAATAAGTTTCAGTTTCTATATGAAAAAAAAATATAGAATGTGCCTGACTAAGAGATTTGTGCAGTTTCTAGAGTTTTCTGACCATAATAGAGATTTTATTTTATTATTGTTTCAAAGAAGCAGTAAACACAGTGGCCTGGAGGATTTTTCAGTGCTGTGGTAGCCTTTGCAGAAAAGGTGGTAATCCTTCTGACAAGAGATATATAGTGCTTAGTTGAGCTGGCAGCTGGAGGGTGCGTATCACAGATGTTGACATACATTTAAACTTCTCTTAACTTTTAATATTCCAGGAAACTCATGGAAAGGTGGGAGTAGCTTTTTTCCATGGTGTATTTAGCTGGAAGTACACGAGGAAAGGCTTTTATTGGTGTATCTTTAAGGTAGTTAATGGTGAGAAATGGATTAGACAAAGGCTCATGAAGGTGAGTGAGAATTAGCTTGTGATCTAAAAATAACAGCAGATTTTTAATAGTAGTGACTGGCCATGTTTTCACAAGTACTGCTCCTCCTACCATGATTTAATAACACTGTTTTAAGATGTATAGCATACACGATACAACTGTGTTTGTAGCAGGTATTTTTAAAATGAAAAAAAATGATTAATGCTAAAGGGGGGCTAATTGTAGTGTGGTGACCAGTAAAGAGAATGACAGGCTGGACTAAGTGCTATGGTGACTGCTGGGCAGGATGGGCCCTCTCCTGCCAGCAAGGCTTCTGGCTGATCAAGTGTACAGGTACAGTTGATTTGTTTCTGATGGATAGGCTTACAACTTCTGGCATTTGATCCCAGTTGAAGTGAAGTTAGATCCCTTCAGCAGGGATGAAATTAATTAGAAAGGGAGTTTGATAGTGCCAATCAACATAGGCCAGGCGTTAAATTATTTACTTTTATCTATCAGGCTGCTTTCTCTGAAGAAAAAGGTTACATTTTCAGGAAGGTCGTTATTCTTGCATGTGGTCTAGTAGCTACCACACACTGGGCACCTGTGTAAAGCTTTTTCCTTCATGAAAGGTTGGAATAGATTGAGGACCCAGCTGATCTTTACATTACTGTCAGACATAGGTGGTGTTCCGATATTCATGTCTTAGCAACAAAATGAAGGAAAGGCAATGACTGCTTGTGGTAAATATAACAGACAAGGTTAGAAAATGTTTGTGGAAGAGGTATAAGAATATAATGCTAAATTGGCACATCCTCCTCTCATTAACATAGTTCATGCTAGAAAAAAGGGTGGACTTTTTAGTAAATCCTGTGCCAGTTCTTCAGATGATGTGCTTTCCTGACAGAAGTACATTTGCATCAGCAAAAAGTCTGCAGTAAGTGTTCGTACTCAAACAGAAATTCCACCTTTTTTATCCCCTCAGCCTCGTTGCCCATGACTTTATAGCAGCAATGTTTCCAGAAGAGGTTTGTACACTACTCTTTGCATCCATATGAGGACACTGTGAAACGGAGTCTCATATATATATATATACACATGTAGCTAAAACAATTCCTATTCTTCTGTTGTTTATATTACTATAGATACATGTATGCATATGTTTAATCCTGAAGAACGTGTAGACTCAGTCTGCTCCAAGGCATGTGTGAGATTTGTCGAACTAGATTCTATACAGTTTGGTGTGTTACACAGTTCATGATGGAGTTGATCCTATAAACCATACTCACTAGAGTGTTTTGAAGTCTTAGAATAGTTACATTTATACAGTCCTAAAATTACATTTAGCCCTTTGAAGGCAACCGCGAGGCTGATGTGGCCTCTGGTGAAAATGAGTTTGAAACCCCTGTCTTAGAGGATCAATCTATGCAAAAATCTGTGGCTGTGAACACAACTTGATCCATTTGTAAAGCAGACTGAGTGAACGCAGTATGAGTATTAACAGCAGTGTATGTGTACATTCCGTGTATGCACACATTTGTCTCAATCTGGCAATGAGATCCACACGGATGAATGCCATAGCTGTTGAGTGCCATTTATTCTGACTGGATTTGCAAAGAGATAAAAGATTTTGTCAATATGGGGGAGCAGAACTGGGGAGGGTAAAATAGGCACATCTTTATTATAGACATGGCAGAAATTTTCAGTGATTTAGGTAATTTGCTATTGCAACAACTTATTTTGGGATAAGGCATATTTTTTATCAGCTGAAGTATTTAAAATAAAAATATTTATCTTTCTTAAAGTAAGTTTCTACATCTAATCTCTGTTGTCTTAGTGAAAATTACTATGTCTTTTCAAACTGTCTAGGTTCTGATTGTCCTAGTTGTCAGTTGGCCATTCTGGTTTTAGACTTATGGAACTCTGTTCACATCACATTAGAACAATTTGAGTCCCCAGTAGCAGAATCCATAGAGCTTTTCTTAAACTTGCAGAGGTTATCATTTGTGCTGGTACTAACATAACACTTTAATAAGACAGATAGGATGTCTTAGCTTCACCATAAGCAAAAAGGCATCCAAATGATGCTTATATTACTTGTCATGCTTCACAGGAGGAGTTGCATTTTTGCAAGATTGAATTAGTTTCCCCATTTGCAGATGCCATTGTAAGGCTGAAGTACTTTAATATTTACAAGCCGAGACTGGGTCCAAATCTTTCAGGCACAGTTTAATGACCCTGTATGGTACCCAAGACAGGATGCAAGTTTGCCAGTCACCTCCCTGTGCACACACTGCTCAGACAGTTGTGGTTTGCTGTGCTGAGCAGAGACGACATTTCCTTTCTGACTGTGAGAAGAGCATTTTCTCTCCCACTAGCTAGGCAGAGTGCTTTCTATCTTCCTGGGCACCAAGGAGAACCTGTTTTTTCCTTCTCTGCTTCACTAAGTTGAAGTCTTTCCTTTTCTTATCCTTTCTAGGACAACTGTGGCAGGGCTGTGTCTTTGCTCTCCTTTTTCCTGTCCCACACAAGGCAGGATCTCCTGGTTGCTTCCTGCAAGGCTGCCCTTCAGGATCAGCGGCATTTGTGAGGGTAGAAAATGTTTTCAAAGGGATCTTAATTATAAAGGTAGAACTAAATATAACAGGAAAGGGTTGATAACACAAAAATAGCTTCACATACATATTTTCATTACTTAAATCTTGAGCTGATATATCTTATGCCAGAGAAGGCCCACCTCTCAGTCTCTTTTATCCACATTTGGGATCTTTGCTCCACTTTCTTGCAGTTAACTCCTTCAGTCCATCTGGGGTGAAAAACTAAGTAGGAATCTGGACATGTCTGGAAGTAGCATTTTTAATGCTTTTTACCCTGTTAGGATTGATAAAGGCAGGATCTGAAGCTCCAGCTTGTTTTTTCCCTATGAATCACTACTCCCTATTGAATTGATCCCTTCTAATCAAGTAGCAAAGAATGTTGTATCAAAGAAACAGAACATATAAGATTAATAATATATTCCAGACACATCCTCTATTAAAATATTGCATAAAATAAAACCATGTGCTTCAGTCAATCATTTGTCAGTGTCAGGAAATAATTGAAATCTGTTGATAATTTTTTTTCACCCACCTCTGAAGCCTCAGAAGTTGTCTATGGCTAGATATCGTCTATGACAAAGAGTCAGTGCTTAATGTGCTACAGGAACTCCATTTTGGTATCTGGCTGGTGTGTCTTGCTCAAATGCATGGACTAATATCATTGCCATCCCTATAGGGATGGGAAGGATTTGTTTGTCAAGTCAGACAGGCAGGACATTGAAGCTCTTTCCCTTCTTATGCAACACAAAAACAATATTTTGTTTTCTGAGTTCATCTGATTTAGACAAGTGCTGCCATTGGATCTTTGTCCTGTTTTCTGCCCTTGGCAAACACTATAGATTTGTGGGAACGGACATGTATGTTTTAAAGCAATAATGGCTGCTAAAAGGTCAAACTAACTGAATGATGCATCTTGCCTTAATTTCTATGGTGATTATAAAACCCTGTGAAATAGAAGTACATGGTCAAGTTTTATAGCTGTAAAATGATTACAAAGGATTATAAATTTTTGGTACTTGTAAAGCAGTTATGGCTATGAAGTAGCGTAAGTATTTATATTCTACGTTTTATAATGTTGTATTAGCATTTTTCCTTTAAAGCTGTTTTTTATTTAAACTGTGCACCATAAGCAGATTTGTAGTGTGACCTGCTTTCTTTAATTTAGTACAGAAAATGTGCGAGCACTTTCACAAAGGAATGCAATGAACGGATTTTTTTTTTCCATCAGCTGATCATTCTATGGTTTAATTAGCATTAACTGTATACTTGTGCTACAAGAAATATTCACGGAGTTCTCTTTCTTCTTTCTTGTCATGATTATTTAGGAAAAGAAGCCCATCAATATCAAGAGAACAGAACAGAAGATACGACCAAAGGGACGAGAGAGACGAATATTCACAGTATGCTACATCAGACAGTGCGATGCCCAGGTCACCATCAGATTATTCAGATAGGCGGTCGCAGCGTGGGCCTCAGTTATATGAAGAACCTGAACTGGGTGATTATAGAGATTCCAACAGAAGGAGTCGCAGGCGTTCCAAGGAGTATCCGGTAGAAGAGGAGGATGCACAGAACAGGGAAGAATATGAAAGACAGCAGAGGGAAGAGGAATATCAGGCACGATACCGAAGTGATCCTAATTTGGCTCGTTATCCAGTCAAGCCACAACCATATGAGGAACAAATGCGTATCCATGCTGAAGTGTCCCGAGCACGTCATGAACGGAGACATAGTGATGTCTCATTGGCAAATACTGAATTGGAAGATTCTCGGATGTCTATGCTGAGAATGGAACGACCATCAAGACAAAGATCTGTATCTGAGCGCAGAGCTGCCATGGAAAATCAACGTTCATACTCTATGGAAAGAACTCGAGAGGCTCAGGGACCAAGTCCCAATCGTCAGAGGACCACAAATCATAGCCCTCCTACACCTAGGAGGAGTCCAATTCCTCTGGAAAGACCAGACATGAGGCGCTCTGATTCTTTAAGGAAGCAACACCATTTGGATCCCAATTCTGCTGTACGGAAAACAAAACGTGAAAAGATGGAGACCATGTTACGGAATGATTCACTCAGCTCAGACCAGTCTGAATCTGTCAGACCTCCACCACCAAAGCCCCATAAAACGAAAAAGGGAGGCAAAATGCGCCAGGTTTCATTAAGTAGCTCAGAAGAAGAATTGGCATCCACTCCAGAGTATACGAGTTGTGATGACGTGGAGATCGAAAGTGAAAGTGTTAGTGAAAAAGGTAAGATTTGTAATTTTTTGACTCTTTCAATATAGAGCTGTGGTTCAGTTTCCATTCCATTGTCTGTTTATTTTACCTATTAGAATTGATTGCAATCATATATCTGCAGTCCTTCACAGGTGAACTCAAGTTTGTTGTGATGGGAGATGTTTTTTTCTGATTTTTTTCTTTAATTTACTTACATCTAAATTTAATGATTTACATAGAAAAGAACATCACAGTTACTATTTGGATATGTTAAAGGAAAAAACATGCCTATTTAAAAACCTGTCAATTAAATCTGCAAAATATCTAAAGCTGGACTGTCGTATAAGGCCCTGGTTTCATGTCCATTAATACCAGATTTGGGTACTCCTGGATCACAATGAGTGCAAATTGGATCTGGATCAAGTGTGGGCGCATGACCGCGTTTCCGTTGAATTAACTGGAGCACAAGATACAGAGCTTATGCCAGTTTCATGCCAGCTGCTGCAGGTTAAAAAGCATTTGATCTGCAAAAAAGCTTGTGTGCATAAAGTTAACTCATTTAAATTTTAAACAAATTTGAAATTACTGAGGTGGTTTATATCAATGGAGGTTTATTTTTGTTGTGGGGATATGGTGCTTTTTGGCTTTAGCGCTTTTTAGAATTCGTGATGTTGGAGTTACAGCATTGTCACAAAGAAAAGCTAAGACTAAGTGAAATGTTTCCCAATGTAACCAGAAGTAGTGTGTGACTTAAATATGAAAGCATTGGGAACCATCACTTTGAACTGAATCAAATGAATAATATTATTTCTCTTACCCTTCATGTATGTTGTTAGTCCTAAGTACAAAAGTTATAACTTGTTTTCAGTTATTATGCTTATGCTGGTGCATCTTTACTAATTCTCATGAATGGTTTGTGCTCCTTCATAGCAATGCTCAAGACATGAATAGCGAGGAAAACGAAATACAATAGTTATAACTTATTTTCAGTTACTATTATTGTTATTCCATGCACCTTTGCTAATTCTCATGAATGGTCATCTGCTATTGTGGGCTGGAATCAGAAAATTTGCTAGTGTTTTTTATTAATATTGCTTTCAAATTGGTTCTGAACCAAGTAATTCATTATAGTTCATTAAATTACTGTGAATTTTCGTATGTCGGTAGCAGCAACTGTGGTCTGACAAATAAGGAGCAAGACAATGTAAAATGGAAGGAAATTTAACCCAGGTCAAAGTAGACAGTTACATGCACTTAGCTGAAACAACTGTGATGAAACCTTGACCCACTTAGTCTTCCTGATGAGCAGAAAAACTTCTATCAACTTCAGAGTGTTCAGGATTATTGTTCTTAGTAACAAATTTGAGGAAACTAGACCAAATTAATATATGGGAAGTAGTAACAAAGTGTTTGTTTAGTGAAATTCAGCACAGGAAACATAGTATACAGAATAATATACAAATGATATATTATTTGTACACGTAACATTCAAAATATTTGTTTTGGGTAGACTCACAAAGTCCTACCTCATTCTTTTTATTTTCATGAATCTCTCTTACCTATAAGCAAGTAATTTTTCACGAATACCACAAAAATGAATCCAGCACATATTCCCCCTATCAATCTTTCTTGTATTGCAACACATTATTTTGTTAACTGATAAAATACAATTAAGTGTTTCAAACACCTCCTATAAAAATGGGTTTGTCCTCCCCTCAAATTACTCATTTTCTGCCCTTCAAAAGCTCTCCAGACCTGAGGATTTCTCAGCTGTACTTTTAAGCCACGTACAAACCTGTTTGGCCAAAGATATAATGGTAAATATAAAACGCTTGGCCTTGGAGTGATGAAGGGTGGCAATGTTGGAGTGAGATTTTGGATGCAGTGATAATGAGTTCTCCAAAAGAGGAGAATAATTTGTTCTCTGTCTCTTTCTCTGTGGAGTACCCATGTCTTTTCACAGATTCTGCAAATAAATATTAACAACTGCTCAGCTGTGAGGAGCAGCCTGGGCCTGAGCTGCAGGAGCAGCTGTTCGCTGAATTACATCTGAGATTTTACAAGGCCCTGATATTGGTTTTGAGAAAATGGTCTGAAAATTGTGAAGTATCTGAAAACGTAGGAAAAATTACAGTCATGTGCGCTTAAAAGGGCTGAAAGTTTGCCTTTTTAAGTTTGTCTCCAAAATGAAAAGCATTTATATGTATATATGGTTAGAATGTATATATGCATACAAAATGAAGATAGCCATTTCATGACACAAGTCCAACATGAACCAGCTGCTGGATTAAGAGCTCTGTGAAGAGCATCTATTATTACTGAATGTTTGTGACTTTAAGTATTTGGATCTGATCTCATTTTGATAGCTGCGTGCTTTAAGGTATTTTTTTCCTTGATTTTTAAAAATGGAACACGGTATTTTCTGCATGTTTCTGGTAATGGTCTGAGAAACCTTTGCCTTGGAATGCTCCTGTCTCCTCTCCATGGGAGACAAGGGAAACTGTGAGCAGAGAAAGCTGATGGACACCCAGACAGCACTCAGGCACCCGGCAGGCAAGCCATGTGAGACACAGACATAGTGAAGAAGCATTGTAGATGGAGATTCAAGTGTGGAAGAGCTGGGTTTTCAAGATACTGCACAGTTTTTGCAATGCAACTATATTTGGACAGGAAATTTGGGTTATAAACTAGACTGAAGACTGGCATATTGGAATGGGAATCAGGAGGCTTCAGAAGGATGAGCAGACAAGGGAAGGAAGTTTAGGAACTGCAAACCAAAATGTCATTGGGTGGCTGGAAACCAGGGGGTTGAGACGGAAACTGAGGCTGAAGAAGAGGGGAGAGAAAACTGGTAGATCAAGCAGGACAAACCTGTGAGCTACAGTTTGGGAAGAACAGATAAAGTGAAAGAAACAGATCTGATAAAGATAGCTGGGAAGGTGAGAACTGGAGCTTCCTGAGCAGTAGGTTAGAGGATTCTGAGATGGGCTGAGAAGCAGAAGCAGCAGTTTGGGAGAGACAATGAGTGGCTGAGAAAAGGGCATTCAGAGAGAAGGACGGGAGGACTGAGCTGGGCTTGGAAGCTTTGGCAAAGAGAGATTTGACCTCCCTGAGCAAGGCGTGTGGACCTGGTAGCATTGACCTGAAAGCCTGAGAGGGGGTTTGGAGAGGTGAGAAGTGCAGGAGGATGGTGAGGAGCCAGTGGTGTGGCAGACCAGTTCATTCTTTAAAAGGCCAGGAAACAATGCATGACAACAGTGTTAAATGGATATAACTGAGGTCATAAATGTGCTTACTTGAAACTTAGGTTGTGCCATAATTAGACATATTTTGTAGACTGAATATTGTGCAGGTCTTCATACACATTAGAACTGTCTTTAATGACGTAACTGAATACTAATTTACCTGGTGACTGTATGGTACATTTCTGTTTTCGTAACACTGAAAGAACAAAAGTGCTTAAAATGTTAGAGAAAAACACTTCTTGAAATGCCAGTACTTTTACGAAATCATAGATTTTAAATGGCAGTAAAGTGGATCCTCAATCAGTAAACCTAAAGATCATAATGACTTATTTTTTATGTTCGAGATTGTTCAGTTGACCAACTCGTCTTAAACCATTTCAGTTTACTTGGATCAGTTTCAAGGCTCTGAGAAACATGTTTTATAAAGTAAGAAGGGTTGTGGTGTTAATTGCAGTAAAGCGAACGTTGAACCATCACCTACAAAGCTCCAAATGAAGTTATGTTTTTTGTGGTGTGCAAGTTAGGCCCAGCTGTTTCCATTGCTTGTCCAATTTAAGTGTCTTCTATTGTGAGGGAATATTAATGTATTTTTTACTTACATTTTCAGTTAAATGTTTGTCAGTGCAATTGTAGTGAATAGACCTTAGAGCAGGTTTGAAAGGGCCCCATAGTTTGTCAGCCAGCATGAAGCAGATGTGAAGCTACAGGCTTGTTGTGTGTGTCTATAGGCTTTCCAGATAAAGTCAGAAAATCAAAGAGTACCGGTGCCCATATATTCCTTGTGGCAATGCTGTCACACCTACAGTCTGCCAAAGTGCCAGTCTGAAGAGACTTGCCACAGCCATGCTCAGGAAAGCCAGTGGTCCCTGGGGCTGTCCTACCCCCACTCAGAACACAAGCAATGGAGAGGTGACCTGCGCTGGAGCTGGGGTTTCTTCTGCTCCTACAATTCTTCACAAATCTCTCAAACTCCAGAGTTCCAGCAAGGAACATTCTCTACATGGGAAAAGAGAATTCGTTCAAGGAAAACTAGGTGTGTGATAGCTCTAAATACTGCTCTAATTTGCTCTAAGTAGGACATAGTAGATTTTCCAATGGTGGTAAACAGTTCAGGCATATGCACATATCATGCTCCCAGCCACTTTCCAGAGCACCCTGTGAGAGGTATCTGTTTGCACAGACGGTGGCTGACATCTAAGGTGGGTGGAATCTGTGGTGGGAAAGGCAAATGTGTCCGTGTTTTGTCAGAAGTGCAGTTCTTAAGTTTAGTGTTTGCTTTCTCTGGTCTTTTATAAAACAGGATAGCTAGATTGATGCCCATTTTTTTATCAAAGAAACTCATACGCCTAGAATGATAGAATCATTTGGGTTGGAAAAGACCCTTAAGATGATCAAGTCCAACCATTAACCTAACATTGCCAAGTCCGACACTAAACCATGTCCCTAAGTGCCACATCTACATGTCTTTTAAAAACCTCCAGAGATGATGACACCACCACTTCCCTGGGCAGCCTCTTATAGTGCCTGACAACCTTTTCTGTGAAGAGATGTTTCCTAATATCCAATCTAAACCTCCCCTGGCACAACTTGAGGATATTTCATCTCATCCTGTCACAACTTGAGGACATTTCATCTCATCCTGTCACTTGCTACTTGGGAGAAGAGACCAACACCCTCCGTGCTACAACCTCCTTTCAGGTAGCTGTAGACAGTGATCAGGTCTCCCCTCAGCCTCCTTTTCTCCAGGCTGAACAGCCCCAGTTCCCTCAGCTGCTCCTCATCAGACTTGTGGTCCAGACCCCTCACTAGCTCTGTTGCCCTTCTCTGAACTCTCTCCAGCACCTCAATGTCTTTCTTGTAGCGAGGGGCCCAAAACTGAACACAGGATTTGAGATGGGGCCTCACCAGTGCTGAGCACAGGGAGACAATATCTTCTCTAGTCCTGCTGGCCACACTATTCCTGATACAAGCTGTTGGCCTTTTTGGCCACCTAGGCACACTATTGGCTCATCTGCAGCCAGCTGTCAGTCAACAACCCCAACAAAACACGTGGCAAGAGAGGCTCCAGTGATCTTATATACTTCAGTGTCCCTGTGTTGTTGATTGAAATCTGCAGAGGCACAGGCTGTGTGAACAGAAATGTGTGTAATCAGGGTAAAGGGTTAATACATCGTTCTTTGCCACTAAGTGCATTGAAAACATGGACATATAACATTCTCTTGGCTGTGTTACGGTCTTTTACAAACATATGAAGAACTTCCTTTCTTCATTATAGGAGTTAAAAGATCCTTATCTCTGGAACAGTTGCAGGAGCTATTTGTTTATTGCAATGTTGAAACTAATCTAGTAGAAGTACAGTTTAGTTTTTGACAGAGAATGAAGTCTATTTGGAAACAATATACTCGTCACAAGTTGAAAATGTGTGGTAGCTCATGGTGTGAAGAGCAGAAAGCACACTGAGTGTTACTGCAAGAACAGTTCATGTCTTACATGAGCAGAGATGCCAAGCAAGTGGGATACCATCACAGTGCTCTCAGTTTTAAATTCTGAGAGCTTAGGGACCTGATTTCAATCCTGCTTATGCCAGTTTCATATATCTTCAACAACTTTGGCTTCGAAGTTGTTCTGAGCTAAATTAGATTAGAATGAGGTCATTGATTCTAAAATTTGCTTCATTCAGGTTAGAGAGTTCCTGAAAGTCTGACTTCTCTGGAAGAAATTGTACTAGAAGGCAAAATTTCAAGATTGAGCTGCAGCACTTGACTTGAACACAAGAGGCTTTGAAATCCCACACAATTTCAGTATGGAGATATCTTAGAATTCAAAGTATGACATTTTGAATCGTCATAACGAGAATAATTGACTATTTAAATACTGAAATGTGTGTCATGTTTTACTAAGAGCCAGATTTGAGGGACTCACATTCTTTCTTATTATTTCACTTAATCTTGCAGTCTAAAAGACTGTGTTTTGCACCTCTACATCTTATATAAGGTAAATATGGTTTTAATGTATGAAGAGTTCGACTGGAAATTCTTCCCCCTGCTCCCCGCCCCCTTTCCTTTATGAACTGCCTGTATTTTAAGTGCAAAGATAACAAATATTAAGAGAGAAGTATTAGACTGTTTTCCTTATATGTTCAAGCAATAAAAAAAATCACTGCTTCTAAAGCACTTCTTACAACATTAAATGAGAAGTATCTTACTACTTTAAAATATTAGTATTAGCTATGATAGAGTTTTCCTACAAAAATACTTTTCATAGATGATAATAGAGCTAGAATGTTTAAAGTTGCAGAGATTTCTAATAGTAAAGAATGTTTTTCTATATTTTTGCCAAACCTTCTCTTATTCAGACACTTCTATGTTCCTTAGAAGATGAAGGGATATGATATTCTGCAGCATTTGGAGGAATCGACTGTTTAACATTTTAAATATACAGTCACTTAAATTTGGTGTAAGCTAATAATATCCCTCACAGAAAGAGCCCTGCCTTTCCTGAATTCTTGGCTGCATATTCACATCCTTATATCACTCCTTTCGCTCTGCTGGCAGAAGCATTCAGGCAGGTACACACTGCATCAAGCCAGGAAACTTTTGTGAGGTAGCACTAATTAGGCATAAAGATGGTAAATATTAACATTTAAAGCATCTTGATAAATTGATATTGAATTTCTTCTTAGATATTATAATGCATGCTGAAAAGAGGGTGTGTGACTGATTATGCCTTATTGGAGCCTGAGGATAGATAAGGATTTGCAGAAGTAAGGAAAAAGAAATATTTTCATATAATAATCAGAGAACATAAAATATTTTCTCATCAGTAAATGAATGTGAATAATTTCATAGCACTTTGGTTCCAACAAAAAAGTCTAATACTCAGTTTTATTCATTAAAACCTTGACTGCGTTACAACCTGAACCTTCTATATGCAAATCTACACAAACCATTAAAACTGCAATTCTTTAATCACGTTTCCTGGGGCTTTGCTGGATCTACAGTTATAGCAGAAGTCTTGTTCAGGCACCAGATTAATTCTCTGTGATGCAATGGAAGAACTATGAGTTATTATTGAAGTATTTTAGTACATTAGTTGTAGTTATATATGGTTCCAGATGAGAATAATGATTAATTATTAATAGGACAACATGATTTTTAATATTTTTAATTAAAGGAAAATTCTTATCACTGGAATTTATCTTCAGCTAACTCCATACTTTTAACGCTAACTACAATGTGTATTATGCCTTGGAAATTGTCAACATTTTATATTCTGAAGGTTAAAATGGTTTGTTTTTCAGTTGAAACTGTAAGACATTGAATTTTATGGGTGACCCATCTTAAAAATATCATAAAAAGCATTATTGTTTCTCTGAGTACTTTAAAAAATATTTTTCAAATTTAAATAGAAAACAAAAAACCAAAATTCTGTTATAGTTTCACAATAAATTTCTGTTATTCTTTCACATCTTGGCAGTTGGAATATTTCCCAAATAAACTCAATAAATATTCATTAACCTTTTACTGTAAATAGCAATGAAATAAATTGCTGTCCAAACATGCTTGGAAAGGGTTTCATCCTAAGTAATGCAAGGCTTCCTATGGAGATAATTCTTATTTTATCCAATCTGGTCCATCTATTTCTAATCAAAATTTCATTTTAATTAAGTTTGAAACTTGAGACTTGTAATCCAAGACTTGCATCAGAAATAAGAGCTATTAATTCAGACAGATTTGTCAGAGATATGCCAATACGAAGACTTGCTGGATTCTGTATAAAATGTTTCTATTCTTTACAGTGCTATGATAGGAGAAAAAGCCATCATGGAATTTTTCTCTGAAGTTTTCAGAATATTTACCTAAATACTGTGATGTTTTTAGTTTTTTCACAGCTGAATCCCAGCAAACACAAATAATGATGGAAAAAAATAATACTCCAGAATACAGAGCGCGTATGTTTTTCAAATTATAATTTTCTTCATACTTTGATGAAATCATTATTCTTCTAATAAAATAAAACACTCAAACCTATCTGTCACATATCTAATGACTACATTTTAAATTATGTTAGTGCCTTCCTATGACTTATTTAAACTAATTTTGCAGGTATTTTTGCTACTTCTCCTGTTAACTACCAGACACTAAATGGGCCAATGTCAATTTTATTTTACTAATTTAAAATAATTATTTAGTTGGAAGTATTCTGTCAAAAATACTTCAATAATTCTTCATTTTTTTTTTTAACATTTTCTTTTAAAATGTAAGCATCTTTCTTGTTCTGCTGCTATTTTTATGTGTATTTCATTAAGGATAGGGTAATCAGAAGGGAAGAAGTAGAGAAACAGAAGTGGGGGGGAAATAAGCAGAATGGGCTGTATATATGTCATTCACCTGAAAACTGGATGCATCCTAGGATGCTCTGTCCTTTATCCCTGCTGCCCCAAGCTTCCCCAAATGTGCCATCCAAGACCTGGGGTTGGCCACAGAAGCTGCTTCACGTGAAACCTAATATTGTCAAAGATGAGAGCTGGAAGCACATGTTTGCTGAAGAAAGCATATCCTTTCCTTTTTTTCCCCAGTTGTCTCCCCATTCAAGCCTCATTGTTGCAATTATAACCTAGGCACCAATAACGTTTGCCGTGAACAATCTACGTAAAGTGGCACCAATTTCTGTGTCCTTTAAGTGGCTGGGCTGTAATTTCAACTGCAGCTGTTCCGGGGCTGCTCTATAACAGGGGAGCTGGGTCTGTGACGAAGGAAACAGCGCGAGTGTGAGGGGTGAGCCAGGCAGCTTAGGGCAGGAACTGTCAGAGCTACAGTCCTACAGAAATCTGTCCCCACTTCTCTCTCAGAGACCAGTGGAGCTGGTCAGGTTTTCCAAAAGAATGAAATACTGTGTCTCCCCACTGCCCCACCAATGAAAATCCACCTGGCGAATGATGAGTACCTTTGAAAAATTGGGCCACCTGCCTATGGATCTGATTATTGATTTAAGAACTGAATTTCACCCTAATTGTGGAAATTCTAGCTAACTTTTTCCAACAGTAATATTTTATTGAAAATATATCTAAACCCCTATAAATATATTTTGAAGTTTTCAGTGTCTTTCATTAATTTCAAAAGATCATTAGTGCATTTCTCCTGTGATGGTCCACTGTTTTGATATTAAAATCCTAATTTTAGGGGCAAGATAGAAAAACTGTGATGCAATAATAATGTATTTTCTGATAATTGAGAAAACATTAAATAAAAGTATTTAAAGAGTATTTGGTCATTGCAGTCTATCAAATCAGTGCTCAGTCGTTCTGTTGTAAAATTGCATTGAGAAATTTATTTTGCCTGGAGATACTAACTACCTACATCTCTCTTAAGAGTAGAGTTTTATGATAATATGTATGCTAACACTTTCACCTTTTCTACTGAACTAATCCTGTTTGTCATGGAGAGGTTAAAGACTACTGCAAAGAAAAAATAAGAACGTTTAACCCAACATTATTTTTTCTTGGCTATAAATCACCACTTTTTTAGTTATAAAGTTCTTTACATGGTTTTGAAGTGTGAAAGCATTTGAAAAATCTAATTTTAACATGTTTCTGAAAACATTTCCTGTAAAATGTATCATGTCCTACTGTTAAAATATTTGCATCTTAGAACACCCATCTGTGTTGATGACAAAAGTCTGCAGGATTTTGTTCTTAACTACTAGATGATTGTGGTTGGGCATTGCTACATTTTAAAAAAACATTACAGGATAAAAGAGAGAGGGGAAAAATGGAGAGAGATCACATGAAAATTTGACTGAGTTTCTTGTGGCTAGATCAACACTCCTTACACAGCAGCCAGCTCTTGCTTTGTATAACCCATCAAAATCTCTATGTTATTCAGTGGTGCTATTTCCGTTTTCTGAATTTTTAACTTTTCTCATACATTGTTTTTTTTCCTCCTTCTCTCTTTTTTGAAGCCACGTTTTTTAGGCAATGATTTTGCTGATTATGCTGTAGCACTTACAGGCTTTCAGAATTGAAGAGGCTTTTAAAACGTTTATTTTAGTTAATATTTAACTTGCTAAATTGGCACATGTACTGTGTGAAGTCACACATATCTGATTTCTTCATTTCACCTCACTGATTAAGTAACTTGCTCTAAAGGAAAGTTTGAGTAGCATTTATGAGTATGGAGATGTAGAGGGTATGTGGTAATGCCGGTTCTGATTTATGTCTCATCTGTTTCAACAGAAAAGTGAACTTAATGGCCTGTATTCATGCAGCAGTATTCTCTGCATTCTCTTAAGATATTCCTTAGAGACATGTAAAGACAGATGAATTGAATCAATATGTACATAAAAAATACCTATGTCACACACTGAAGTTTAGATTGAAGATAGCAATTCTTAAGGAAAAGTACTCAGATCAAAGCTATTCTAGAGAAACATTCTTAAAGAAATAGTTCCAGTGTTTATACTTTCAGCCTTTCTAAACATTTAGATTACGAATATCTTTTAGGGGCATAGTTATATAATCTGTTTACTTGGAAAATGGAAATATATGGACATTAGTTATATAATATAAATAAGAATAAAAGTTTTTATCACAAATCTCCATGGCTATTTACCATTATGCATATTCATAGGCTAATTTTATATACATTTTTAAGAACAAGGAAAGACTTGGCTTGAGATGCACTGTGCGGGATGTGTAGATGCTGTACGATACCTTATCAAAGAAGTGACTGCATGTATTACTTTTCATTGGATTTTATAATTTTTAAGACTTTTAACAAGTCTTCTGCATATTATAGTTTGCATTTAAAATCCAGTTCTGAAAATCTGTTCATACCGAGAGTTTCTAAAAGCTGAGTTCCTTTGAAAATCTTCCTGTTCTGTTTTCATCCTGCGATTTCAATACACTTAAAAAAAGATAATTACAACAGAAAGCATTTTTTAAAACTAGTATATTGATGAATTGAAGGAATTGAATTTGTTCTTGAAAGATTTTGACTGAAGGCCACCAGAATTAGGTTTGAACTTCAGACTAATCATCTGAGAACAGTTTAAAAGGTTTCTATTGTCTCTTTCATGTAGAGAATATATTTATGTGGCTAAAAGTTCCTTGTTTTCGGTCATACATAATTCACTCCCTCAGATAAATCACTATGATCCTTTACAAAAGCCAGTGCTCATCAGTAGTTGAAATCTTCATAAATGTAATTCAGTATATCTAAGGCAAGCTGCAGCAAGTTTTCTGCTATTTGTTTTGTGTATGCAGTATTGCAAGAAAAGATAAATCCATTCAAAACCAGGAATTTGATTTTAAAAGTATAAAATTATCATGGAAACAAAGGTCAATAGAGTGGCTGAACCAATTTAAAGTCCTTGTTAAGAGCTGAGAAGATAGCAAATGCTAGTGTCTGACTTGAAGCACTGAGCAGACAGTGAGCAGAAGGGTTCGTCCTGATGCGTGGTTGAGTAAAGCGAGCTGTGGTGAGCCAGCAGCTCATTGCCGTCTTGAATGAACGTCACGTTCCTCATCCTCTCTCATGCTCGATGATCTGGACCAAATCCAAACATTACCTGGCTTTTTTTAGCATCTAAAGATAGGGCTGCACTGCAGTCCTAAATGTGATTGCAACTCATCTTGAGAGATGCGAATTGCTCTTGAGGGTGGTAGCTGGAGTACTGGTAGCGCTGGAGCTGCAGAGGACCCTAATGGCTGAAACCCTGGGTGAACGTTCACGTGATGAATCTGTGCCGAGCTGCTGTGCCTGTGGCCTCATTATTGCAGAGGCTGACTACTGGTGTTCAGATACCCTGTGAGATAAGAGGCTTTTCAGCCCTGGCCTCTGGAAGAAGATGAATTCCCTAAGCAGTAAGCTTGAGCAGATAAGAATCTGTTATGACACCTTTGTAAGGTGAGAAAAAGCGTCTATAGAAATGGCAATACTTTGTGTTACTGCTATAGGTTAAGTTCACAAAGATATTATGGTTATGGCAAAGTTTGTATCAGAAAAATGTACAATGTGCTCATTGCCTTTTTTCTTAATATATGCTCAATGCCTTTTTCGCTAATAGTTTTCTGTAAGAAAGGAAAAAAACAGTAAAAGCAGATACACAAGAAGGCATCTTGACACAATTCCCATTCAGCCTTCTCAGAGCCTGATTTTCTGTTGCTCCAGTACCTTTTTATCTGTACAAAGTGACTGAAAAGTGGGTGTAAAGCATTACTTTTCCAATTTGCTACAATTAACATCAACACCTTCCTTGTATTCACTTTACAGTGGATCAGATGACTAGACAAGATGCCTCTCAGTGCGAGATAAAAGCTTCATTTTTTCAGATGTGCTAAAATCTCAGTGTGCCTATGATATTCAATGAAAGTACAGAATGCTTAGTGAACAGTTTTGTTCTTTCTAAATATCTGAAAAGAGGCTTGTACACAGTGCCCTACCTCTTTGAGCCATTTACATTTGCGTAGGGTGAGCATGAAATCCCATCACCCTGTGAAGGCAGCGACCTTCAGTTACTCTGCACAGATACACATCACTGAGCAGTTTAAAGAGCTGGGTGAAGCTGAAGTTGCCTTTTTATTGACAATGGTAAAATGCGCTGTAAGAAGTACTATGAAAGTACATTGTAATTATATAACGTAGTTGCTAATTATAGATAACAGTTGCAGGTCACTTGGACTGTGAAAAACAGGTTATAGCACTGCCTTACATTGAGACTTCCTCAGTCTTCCTACTTGGAGGCTGTTTTATCTCTAGTTTCCATCTCAGGGAGACCTGGCTGTTTGTGCTGCAGTTTTCCTTGCTGCATTTGTGCTGCAGGTTGAATAAGAAAACCAAACCAAAGAAAAAACCCCCAAACCATAATAATTCACAAAAGAAGTGTTTCAACCATTTTGGATGGTAAATCCAGAGGAAAATGTCTTGTTTTGTCCAGGCTAAACCACTTAAGACACTAATTTGAAGTGGTGTATCACCTTCATTCTGGGGATGTGCATTTCATGCCACTGTGAAAACTGACAAAGTGTTGGCTGCATTATAAGCCTCTGAACAAAAATCACAGGTCACAAAGGCTTAGGAGAGGGTTGTTAGTATTCAGTTGCTTATATCTGTGGCTCTACTGAATTTATTGAAGCTCCTGTATATAACCACAATATATAAGGACCTTTCCTAAGGAATTGTTAACTAGTTTTCTCCTGGGTACTCATAGACACAAGAGGATTTTCCCTCTAATTGCTCCAGACCAAAGCAATATAGCGTACAAAAGAGAGACTGTATATTTTGTATTCTTGAAATATCTTCCACATCTTGCTGACCCCAGGACTGAAAAAAAACAGATGACTTACAAAGTGGACTAAAGGTAATTTCAGGAGGAAAACCACTAAACTGGGACAAGAACGCTGTGCCACAGGCACGAGATGGAGAAGTAGAAGCTGTCCCTGGGAGTATATGAGTGAGCCAGAAGCCTGTGGGCGGGAGAGGGGCTGCTGGCTCTGGAAAGGGCAGCCTGGGGCTGGGGAGCTGAGCAGGGAGGAAGGGGCAGGACTGGTGCTGTTCAGTGGGAACCTGGAGCTGGTAACGAGCCTGGAGTTGGTACCATTCACTGTGCCATCTCCCAGTTTTTCGAGCACTTGATCTTAAACAGTATTTGTGTTTCTTGTTCTTTTCCCTATGCAGGTCTTCATTGTTATTATTATTTGAATACTAACACCAAAAAGATTGGACAGCTAGAGAATATAGGTGATACACTTTTTGCTTGAAATTAGCTTCTTGTGATATGATGATATTCTGCAGGTGCATAAATCCATTATTTATTTAGTTCTCCCTTTTATCTTATTTGCTTCACTATTTTTCAAATACTTTGTTTTTTAAACTAGAGCAAACCTTTAGCCTTGTGCCTTTCTGCTTTTCTTAACTGTTCTGTTGTTAAGAAGAGCAAAATAAATGCTTTGTTTGCCTAGATATTTAACTCCATTAATGTCACTACAGTTACACAGATATGAACTGAACAGCTGGTTCAGGGTTTCTACAAAAAAGTACGCTCTTGCAAGTCCCCATTTCCTTAGTGATCTCGAAAAAATGTTTCTTTTACTTGATTCCAGCCGCTGCTATATGGTGGATTTTGTTTTTGTTTTTTTGTTGTTGGTGTTGGTTTTTTTGTCATATTAGGGATTGTTATAATGTTCAAAATGCCTCTTGCTCAAGGGGAAGCCAAGGTTGAGGAATGAAGAAATGTGCAGGGAAAAATGAGATTCATTCACCCACAGTACTTCAAGAGTAGTTAAACCGTTTTCCCCTGTCTGCACGGTTGATGGTAGATCCTTTCTAACAAGTTGAAATATGCTCTGAACAAGAAGTTTTATGCAATTATACCAAATAAATAAAGAGATTTAAGTGAGTGGTCTCTATTAAATTCCTGTTGTATTGAAGAAAAATAGTGTAATGCCCTTCCAAACAGCACCTTTTTCAGCCAAAGCTATGTGTTAATATTTTGTTCCTTATGGAACAGGTCATCACAGGCCCATACTTGAGTTGAGCTACTCCTATATTTGTTGGGGAGAATGATAATGTGTTAAATATTGTTCAGATAGTACTTCCTGCAATTTACTCAGGCTCATTATCATAATTTCTTTTGACTTAAAAATCTGTTCCTTGACTAAATTCCTACAGTTCAGGCCTCTGGTACAGATGAACTGAACAGCATTATTAAGTGATTTTTATGGCAATAAAAAAACATAGAAACTGTTTCTCCTGTTCACTATGACATGGCCTTTATAGTGATAGGACCAGCAGGCTCACAAAGCAGAACTTCAAATACTGCAGGCTGAGAAACAAATTTAAATATCTTTTTAGTTAATATATTTTGTCATTCTTCTTTTTGCTGTTGTATACAGTTTTCTGAGTATTTGTTGCTCTTTAGATCTTTCTAGCTAGATGTTTTTTCTCCAACTGCCTTTTGAAACCTCTGCTGCTGCAAGAGTGGAAGTTATTAAAGATTTATCCTTGTATGACAAAAACTAGCACAGTTGGCAAATCTTTTCTAATCATATTTGTCAAGACAGGTTGTAAATAATTTTGAAATGGCTTGTCTAATAGTGAATGACGCAAGGGAATTCAACTCAATTGTAGAAGATAAGTTCATAGATTTGCATTTTTCTCTCCATTTCAGGCTTCAGGTCTGTATTCATATGTAGATCTTTACTCATTGTGTTTATTTAATATGTAACTGAAGTTATATATACAACAGGTCCCTAGAGCTGTACTGTTCTTGGGGGACGGAGTAGATGGGACCTCAGTGTGACTTGTAGGGGACACAGCTGCAGACTAACAGTGGCACAGCCATGATTATAGTGTATCCAAGCAGCTTGTGATGTCCTAGTGTTCATACTTTATTAGGTAAGGCATTCTGTGGTGCAGAAATCTTTTGGTTCCACAAGTATATGCCAAGGATCAGGCATTTTCATTTCTGTGCTATCCCAAAACTTTCTCACACTGGCCAATTGTCTGCTGGCAGCTAAGCCCACTCTCATGGCTTAGGAGTGCACAGTAGATCTTTTTCAAGGCTAGGGATCTGGCCTTCCTATTAGAGGTTTAAATTTGGTATTACGTAGTATAATCCACCAAATGCTTTGGCTATCGTAGTCCCTGTAAAAATAAAGCAGATTTTGCTAAAGTAGACAGCCCCATCAGATCATGTATTTGCGAACTATTTATGAAAAAGCATAAGCATAAAATAGTAGCTGCATTTCCATATTACAGGCTGAGGCATACTCAAGAGGGCCCTAATCCTTGACTGCTGCTTATAGGTACTTTTGCAACAGAACTGATATATTGCTGTCTAGAGGCTAACTTGGTCAAGTGACAATGCTTTATTGGGCAGAAAAGCTCTGCTTTAGTACTTGTGTAGTATTTTGGGTGTTTTTTCTAAACCATTTTTATAGCCTTGCAGAATTTAAGATGAATAATTGCCATTACAACATCTAATACAGCCTGCTATTTATCACAGTCCATTCATTGTCATGCTGTTAATTTGTTATTGAGCTCAGTAACTTGTATGGCTGAAGAACATCTTGTATTTGATCACAGGGAATTTCTTGAAAGGCATCCAGCATTTGTGTGAAGGAGAGATGGGAAGCTATGATGTCTCTTAACAGTTTGTTTCAATAGATGATTTCTGTTATCATTTATGGTGAGGGTTTAAATTCCAGACATTCATCTAGCCTTGCATGTGTTTTAAACTTTCATCTTGAAAGATATAGAAGCTTATTTTTTGCATTCTAAATCATCCTGGTGAAGTCAGCGGTATTAATCACAAATTATAAGTTTCTGCATTTGCCTAAGGCTGCGTGGGAACAGAAATGGAGAGCAATGCTCATACCTATATGTAATCTGGGCTCCCAAGGTTGCTGTAAATGGCAAAACTTCCATCTTATTAAATTTGGATGCATCTTCATTAATAATTATGAGGACTGAACCTAACTAAAAAGATAAAATATTCTTTGTTCAGTCCCTAAACAGATCTCCAAACTTCTCTGCTCTGGAGTGTTTTCCCCACCTTTTAATATTAGGGGTTTTGAATTTAAAAGATATGAAGACATGAGCAGAGAAAATAATATTGTGTTTTAATTAAAGAATGACAGTTCTGTTTGAGAATATGCTTTGTTGTGTCCTACATATAAACTGGCTGATTTGCTTTAGGTTTTCAATGTGGTCATTTAGATGTTGTGACCCAGCAAACCTGTAAATGAATTAATATTATTTAAAGAAAAAATATTATCATTAAATTAAAATTAATATAGGAAATGATCTACAGAAAAGAGGAGGATAAGCTTTATTGGAAGAAAATTTAAAAACCAATTGAATTTAGATTAAGTACTTTCCTGCCATTTAAAATGAGGATCCAAGATATCAGAGGATAATAGTTATGTCTGTCATTATCATTCCAGTAATAAGAGAATAAGTTATACAATGCTATGATTTAACTATTCATTTTATTAGAAAAAATATGCTTAGTGAATTTAAAAGCAGTGAGAGAAGGCATTCCTAAAATGATATGAGGAGAAAATATGGATTCTAAAATTAGACTCAATAAATTATTCATTAAAGATTTATTATATACTTGAAAATGAGACATTTATTTGGAATTATTTACTGGTTGAAGTTCAGTATCGTTTTGCTACATACAAATCTAAAAGCTGTAATAATTTGATGTAACATGTTGAGATAGTATTTGAGAGGGAAAAAATGAAGTTTATGATAACCGGAAGTCAAGTATCAAAGAAAGAAAATAAGAGATAGATTTCATAATGCATTCCTCGATGAATGCATTTGTAAAAGAGTGAGAGCAAACATGAAGTACTTTTCCTCTGGAATGCAGAAGAATTAGTGTTCTTTCAGATTTTTTTTCCTCCTTCCAGAGCTTTTGTTGCTGAGCTCAACGCTATGTGGTATGGGGTATCCCTTTGTCAGTTGGGGTCAGCTGTCCCAGCCGTGTCCCCTCCCAGCTTCTTGTGCACCCCCAGCCCACTTGCTGGTGTGTGGTGTGAGAAACAGGAAAAAAAGGCTCTTACTTTTGGTGGGTGATGCTACGCTTTGGGTGGCAGAGGGGATCCTGTTGCCTGGGAGGGTTTGTGCTGAACTGATGTACCTTCCCGAATGTGTGAGCAGCTGTAGTCATTTGTACGATGCAGCAGGTAACACCAGCTTGAAGGAGCAGAGGTTGAAATGCTTTGTAAAGGTGTTCTCTATCCTAAAGCACTTGCGATGAACCAAAGCAAAAATTAGAGTTTAGATGAACTACGGATACTCAATAAACTTGGCATTACATACTCTGCAAGTCCTTTTCACGTGGAAGTAACATATTCAGACTATTAAAATAAATGTGGCATCAAGTATTTCAGGTTTGCCTCAAGGAGCAGAATTTTCTGTGTCTCTAAGATTGATGTATTCTGTGACCTGGATTGGCTTGAATTGTTAACAAAATGCAAATGAGTAAACTGAGCACTTGAACATATCCACAGAGCTAAGTACTAGCCCCTTCTCTACTCTGAACTGGAGGGGCATTTGCCAACCCCATTTCAACAGCTGTTTCCACATGTTAGTGTGTGACTGATAACAAGCTCAATAGAGTGCGTGGTTTTACTAGCATTGTCACAGTTCGCATAAATACAATTATGCTCTTTCCAGCTGAGGGCTTGTTTGTGCATCTTTGGTAGAGGTGACAGAAGAAGCAAGCGTGTAGGACTTTGCAGCTGACTCTGGAGATAACGTCCTGGATGGGTTTCAGGACTAATCTAAGTAGGCAGCAGCCCAGGATAATCAGGATTGGTGACATTGCCCAGTTGATTATTTTGCATGCTGAGCTTGCTCTTGCTGCTGCAAGAGAGGGTGGTGTTTGGTGCAGTGGTTGCTGCTGGAGAGAGGGAGAGGATGAGCTGAGCGATCTGCTCAAGCTGCAGCGACAGTCAGGGCCTGGAGGAAGCAGGAACAACAAACCTGGCTCTGAATGTACTCGCATTTTTAGCTACATCTCCTCTGCCACCCTGGCCCTTACTACAGGACATCATTAGCCCTCAGTGCAGAAAAATTCAGTTCTGTCTACAAAGCTGAGAAACTTTGCTTTGGCTCTGTGCATATCTGCTAATACTGCTAGCCTCCCACAGAGTGGATTAAAGTGCAAGTAGATGTCTCTGTAATGAAGTTTCTCAGATTATAATCTAAACCAGCATATTGGCCTTGCTCCGTTTGACTCTATAGATGATACCTGTTATTAGGATGGGAATAATATGTGTAAAGGTACTGCTTTACTTTTACTATTGTAGCACTAGAGCAGTTCATGATACTTTGTGGGGCTTTGATAAAGTTTTCTTTCAGAAAATTAATTCTTTCAGTATTGCTATTGACATCTATAACACCTATGAACAAACAGAAAATAATTAAATGATGGGAATATGAAAGTTGAATAATGAAAAACTGTCTTTTTCTTTCATATTATGTAACATCCTCAGATGGAAAAGACCACCACCTTTTAAAGGGACTCTCACAGATGCTACGTGTTATTGCTGGGGAAAAGGAGAGGCAATGAAATGAGATATTTTGGCTCATTTACGTTTGCTAATGTTATTTCTTCAGCTTAGGATCTGACAAAAAAAGGAAGAGAGGCGAAAAGAAAACAGGGAAAGTCTTTCCCCATTGGTGATTACTTTGTTCAGTGCAATAGGTACAGGACTATGTAAACATATCATTTGAGAATGGGTAGGCTTAAATCTCCAAACGTTAGTTTGGGGCTCTACTAATTGCCTTGCCTTTTCTCCTCCTTTCCTTTTGTTATCAGTTTGGATAATACTGTGTACTGTATCTGAGCTTCTCATACTGGTTATGACGGTGGGGATAGCACAAAGTTCAAAATCTGGAGGGTTTTGGAACTGGTTATATAGAGGCTGAGAAAATGACAGATGAGAACACTGAGTGCAGTGAGGAGAGAAAATGTACTGGGAGACTGGAGAGCATACGGGAGATTTTGACCTGGAGGCTGTTCCAGATTCAGGCAGTCGACCAGCTCCCAGGTTTCTGGTCTGGCCCACGTAGCTAATCAGCAAGAACAGCTGGGGCTGATCCCCGGTGGCCGGCAGTATCTCCGAGTTGCTCGGCAATGGTGAAATCTCAGCTCTGCTGCTCTCAGTGAGAGCTTTCCTATGGTCTTAAGTGTAGCCAGGTTTCAGTCTAAATGTTGAGAGGGGCATTAGCACTGATTATGAAGCCACCAAAGAGTCCAGTTCTACTGTAAGAAAGTATGTTTAGTCTGTTTTATTTTTAAATAAATTTACACTTTAATTTAGAAGTTTATGCAAAGATTTAGACATTGAGGTTATTTTCTGTTGAATTCATCTGCTTAGAATATTTTTGGCTCCCCAGAATTTAGCAGGAAATCTCCCATATGCATTAGTTGGAATGAGAATTTATGTTGTAATTACAAAAAGGAATGCAGCTAATCTGAGCACCTTCAAGTTAGGTTATTTTAACAAATGCAAATGCTCAGCCACTTTCTTGGAAAGATTAATGCACACAGCCTAGATTTTTCTGGTAGAAGCCATTAGAAGCTGCCCTTGACAGTAATACAGTTTGTGAAAATGTTAAGTGGTGATTTGACTCAGGTTTTTTAAGAAATCTTCTTCTCCAGTAAAACAACATTAAATTAAAGCTGACAGAAAATTATAATATTGGGCACAAGCACAAGTGGAAAAAGATTGTTAGGTGATAGAGAAATATTTAAATATCTGAATGCAAGTGCACATTTATGCGGAGGATCCATATAATACCTGGAGTTTATTGTGTTTGATATTTTCAATCCTATAAAACTTAAAAAGAAAAATGAAGAAGAAAGTATTCTTCTTGCTTGTACACTTTCAATGACAGTGGGTTTTTTTAATAACTTTTATTTTGAAAAAGCCTTGAAAATAAAAAACATTATTTTTAGGGAGCCACAATTTTGAATGAAATGTTTGTTGCATTTAAGAAAACTCTAATTATTTCCTTTAAGAGAAAAAAAATGTGATTCATTAATAGTATGATAAACCTTTGCTAAGCAAATGATAGCGAATTGGCATACCAGGTTAAGTCTATTCTCAAATGCCTGTGCAGATGGATCTAAATAAAGCATTTGTACCTCTGCTGTGAAAATCATCTGCACATAATTATTAATTGCATCTGTGACAGACTGCAATGTTTTTGTAAAGCTATGTCTGATCTTTGACTGAAATTTTTAGTCTTCTTTTCAAGTACAACAATACTATTTGTAAGAGAAAGTGTTTGAATTACGTTTATACAAACATTCCAATATGATGGCCCTGGGGAGTTATCTTAATGATTTTTTTGGCAATTTCTTTTCATGAGAATATTTAGAAAAAAGCATCATCACAAATCTAGTTCCAGCAGTGCCAGAGAGAAGTATATTGGTGGAAGACTAATATTCAGGCCAGGGCAATTCAAACTGATGGTGGATGGAAAATGCACTTTTGAAGTCCAGGGTTAAAATATCTCACTGATAATAAGGTTGTAAGGATTACATCTTTCTATAGCGTCACACATATGACTAAGCAGTAAAAGCATGTCATCTGCGTTCTTTTTTCTAAAGTAAGTCATATCATTAAACTTGATTTATGGCCTGATACAATGTAAGATCTTAATACAGTTGAAAAGTGTGCATATGACATGTTCTGCCTCCTTGATGTGCATTCCTCATAAAATAAAATGCTTGCAGTTTGAATGAATTGTAGAAGAAAAAGGGTAAGTAATGTTTTGCTCTTAGCCAGACACTTTAACTAGAAAATAATAAAACAATGTTTTAGTATGACAAATTCTTGAATATTATAAAGCTAATACAATGTGATTGTAGACTTTGAATTTTTAACTGTGTTCAAAGTGACAATGGAATAATGTTTAATCTAAATTAATCTCCCATTTTTTCTGTTCCTGAATTTATTTTGCAGTTGTAGACATTTTTATCTACAGAGACTTTTATTTTTCTTAACTAGTTTCTTGCTTAAACTTATTAATAACCTATGTACACATTCTTATATTTTGTTTGACATTACTCACATTCACAGGAATTATTAATTTGCGATGAGATGCTCTCCTAAGGCAGCGAGGAGACCAGCACAATACATTCTTTGTTAACAGTGGAAAGGCCAAGAGATTACAGAGATTACAATAATTATAATGTAGTGCTTGTACACTGAGGTGAACTTAAAAGGGCAGACTTGTTCGTTGTGACCTTCTTTGTATCCTATAGTTTTTATGAGAGTTAATGATTTTCTTTATGAATGCAAATTCCAAAGATTAGCCACATGACCGTTGCAGTATGACAGTTATAAACTACGGAAAAGAGTTGGGGGATATAAGTGAAAACCAAGAAAACAAAACTCCTTAGTACCTTTACAAAGTCTGTAGTCAAACCAGAGTTTGCTGAGCAGTTTTGAAGACTGTCTTTATTACAAGGTGTATCTAGGATGTACAACATCTGTAGTCAGTGTAAAATTATTCATTTTCTCCCACTGTTTGCTTTTTTTGTTTTGTGTCATCAATAAACAAACGTCTGCCCTACAGGAGCCCCATAATTCTCTACAACGCAAGTCTTTGGGATTATGCATCTTTTGTCTGAACATATTTCTGTGTCTAATCTTTATTCTTTTCTATGTTCTGCTTTGTTGTTGTGAGGTTTGTTTGCTTTCTCCGCCCTGCTAGTCTTGGTTTAAACATTGCCCTGAAGAAAAAACACTCTTCAAGTAGTAGCTGTGTTGTAAAATGTATATAACACTATTAAGATTTTTTTTTTTTCTTCTACAAATATTTATACTTCTTAGCAAACAGAGAAACTGGAGCTTTTGGGGAGTGGGACCAAAAAAAGGCTGTTTGTGACCTAACTAAATTTCAAAAATTCGTTCTGCCACAGGATAAGATTTGATCAAGCAAAATATTCATATTCACAAAAGAAATTAAATTAGGATTGCATCCTGGAGTTGAAAAACTTGGAACCTTTATATCATGGGCAAAAATGTATGTTGGTTCGCTTACAATTTGTTCACAGTGGATTCATTTCCATGGTATTTTGGTGGCAAAACATTTGGCAAGTTATTTCCTAACAGTGAGGCTAGCATGGTCCAATGCTGTGAAAAAAATTGGATAATGAGATAGTCAGAAAGTGTCTGCCAACCCGAAGAAGCAGACTCATACAGCGGAATCAGCCTTTGCTTTTTCTGGCACCCTAGTAAAGAAAAGGGATAAAACAGTTGGAATGGAGAGCAAAGAGAGAAAAAAAATAATAGCAGTAGCAAGGAAAAGGTAGAAAAATGGGAACTGTGTGGGGCTGGCAAGAGGCATTTGCAACGAAGAGAATTGGGACACAGGGCTGATCTAGGTCTGCATAGTAGGATAGGAGGGCAGTAAATCTGGGCTAACACCATAGATTTGCACATGAGATTACAGAACTGCAATGCAGCAAACTGAGCGATCGTGAAGTTAACACCTGCCATTAACATGAGCAGGACTGTTAAAAAGGCTAAAAAAGCTAGAAGGCCTTCATTGCAAACTTTGAAATTGCAATGCAAACAAGTTAAAAATGTAGAAGCATCCATGAATTCAAGAACAACCAGAAAAATCCAACATTTTGCAAATACGATAAAACTACTCTTCACATTTCATAAATGATCATTAGAAAATATGCAGAGTAGGTACTGTGCAATAATCTAAGCTTGCTATAGTTTACTTATGTGTCTTTGCTTATACTGGGTATATCTGCAGTGTTACACAGAACTCAGACTAAAGAAATAGAAAGAAAAATAGGGACTAAACAGAGAACTTGACATGAACAAATTGTCCTCCATTTCCTAGTACTTTGTTTTGTAGTCTTCATGATTTATAACAAAAATTACTTACATACATAACTCATTATGTTACTGTTAGTGGTAACTCCTATTATCATTTGATTTATATGGCATATAATTAGAACATGAAGGAAAGACATACTCTGAAGTTACATTCTCATTCAATGTAGAAATTCAGTAAAGCACAGTATTCATGCAATTTATAAGATTGTATTCTTAGCACAGTATATTAATTTAGTATTATCAGATGTTTTATATCTTCTTTAGCTGAAAGTACTGAAAGTACTTTTTTTCCTGGAAAGTGGGCAGCTTAGTGAAAAGACCTCCTTTCTCTGTCAAATATCTTAATTCTGTTAACTTGTTTTTTGCTGTGCTTCTTGTAAGCACCCCAGAGACCTGGGAGAAGGAGATGGTTTGCTTCTCATTCCCAAACATGAGCAAAATTCTACTTGCACAGCAATTTGTGGCTGGAGATGTACAAGCCTGAAGAGGCTCTTGAATTGTTGGTTGATTTTCCTGTGAAAACAGTGACAAGAACTGCCATTTAAAACTGTAATATGTGCAGATTTTATTTTATTATTCAGTGTGGAGCTCCACATCCTTATACTCCATTTCAGCTGAGCGATGACTAGAAATCTCAGTTCTAGTTGTGATGTTCATTGGCAACATTTGCTTTTCATTTTGGACAGTGGACCTTTGCCTTGTTCTGGTGTATTGATTGCTGAAGTTGTCATTTTGAAATAAGAGTTGTATAAGAGTTTCCATTTATGTCGGTTCCTAAGAAATTAGATGCCTGATTCTTTTTTACCCAGCATCCTATTGAGGCATTTAAAACACTGCAAAGAAAATGCCTGAAAAATACCAGCAACTGAGAGTGTAAACCCAGCACGGGAAGTGCATGTGGTATCTATTGTTGGCTTATGGGGAGCTCATTATTAAAATATGGAACTTGCTTTAGAAAAATGTTTTAACATATGTAGAAAAATACTTTCTGCCTGTAGCTGAAAAATATTTCCACTGGTAGGAAAGACTACAAAAAACTGAATTCACTTTGCAATTTGAAATGTTAATGTGTACTGGTGTTTGTTAACCTGAGTCATGAACAATGAACCATGTTCCAAACTGCTGCTGGTTTGTCTGGGGGCGGGGGGTCGACTGCATCCGGCACACAGAGCAAAGGGCAGAATATGCAAGTCATGAATTCAGAAGTCAGCTGAGAATTTCTGCTTCATTTGGAGCATTTGTATGGATCATGGTTATCTTTTTCAGTAGGTATCATGTGGATGTATAATCAAATCTAGGAATTTAATGAACTAGCTTGTACCTATAACTTACTCCTTATTCTCCCAGTAGCTAACAATACGAAATAATATGGTAATTTGAAACATGTGAAATGTGTTTCCAGGAATAGGTATTGAAACAGTGTGGTAATATTTTAAAATGCTGACTGTTGATAGTAATGATGAAGCAGACGGTTAATAGTATCATTTTTCTTTATCAGTTGCATTGTGTTCTCCATAGGCTGCACAATATAGTGTAGACTTTTCAGAAAGTTCTAATGAGAAACAAGCTGGGGACTTACACAAATTGTGTGTGAAAGAGCTAAATAATAAAAGTATATTTGATGTTAAACTGAGTAACAAAGCTGTATTCAGTATCTGAAAACTGTATATTGTTTTACTGTAACCAGTAATTATGAAGTTCTGGAACAATTAAATGCAGCATTCTGTGCTTACAGAAGGACTGAAAGGTTTGTGAATATTAACATAAGGCTTTTGTAACAGTGCTACTTTACACATTTGAGCTTAGTATGACCCATGTGACATTAGTCACCCAGGGCAATTTTTTTCAAACTACAGAACTAATTACTCTTGACAGATGAAAGTGAGGTATTCTAATTTTTATAGTATTTTATAAATTCCAAAATGATAATTTTGTATTTGGAGAAACAAATTTTTCTCCATATTCTACAAAAAAAAGTGTGTTAATGAATATGTTTAGAGTATTTAATGTAATTTAATTAATGAGGATTATTCTGTCTGTATGATCCTTTCTTCTGTGATGGTAGCAGAAAACAAAACAAAACAAGCCCCACCAACATTTATAATGTATGCATTTTAAATGGCTGTATTTACATAAAACAAAGTCAAGTATTTTCCTAAGCCAAAAGAAAAATCTACTGCATAAATATAATTTGAGAAATGCTGACCAGATTCTCCCTTACATTTGTATTTGCAGTGCCAGCGGACAACGTTCTGGCTGATGTCAAATATAGACTGAGAACAGTATTTTGATGTTGTTAAATAGAACATAGTACCTGCTAAGGTATAGTGAAGATTTTAAAATACTCAAATACATAATATCCAAATTGAGTAAAAAATTATATATGTATAATCCCAAACATCACAGCTACAAGTATTGGTGTAAAAAAAATTACTTTTGTAAACTAAATTCACAATGTGACCAAATAAGCTCCTGCACACCGGCCTGAGAAGTCTCAGCCCTGAGCATTTGCCTTTGAGAAGACATTTGCGCCTTTGTGCATCAGAGCTTGTCTCTTATTACTTCCTCCCTTGAACTGGAATTGGCATGCTACATTGTTGTGTCTCAGAATCAAGTATGAATTAAAAAATTGCATGGTCAGCTGTACTTTACATCCTTAAATATTTTCTTTGTACCAATATCTTTGATTACCCCATGGTCCTTTTTCAACAGGAATCTGCCTTTTCATTGTAGGAAATGGATGGTATCTGGAGAAATAAGACAGATATTTATTCTTTTAATTCTTATTGAAAGGGCCTGCATTAATGTAACTGTCCATTTTTTTCATGGTCCTTTGCAGCATGCTCATCACAGCAGTATTTTAGTAGCTCACATTCATTCCTTTCTCTCTAGGTGGAAGAAAGCTTTATTATCTTGATTTTATGGACAGGAAATCAATGGATCACTGTCAGAACAAAGCCTAACATTCAGGTCCCTTGTATTTTGAACTCGTTGCTCATTACTGCTATGGGAAGAACTAAAGAATCACTTTTCAGGTCATTATAATTGTTAGATTTCAGTTGGGGGTTGAAGTGATAGTTCTATTCAGGCATAAAGTATTTAAACAAAGCAAGAAATGTGTTGGGGTTTTTTTTTGTTTCGTTTTGGTTTTGGTTTGTTTTGATTTGTTTTGGTTTGGGTTTTTTCCTTTCTTTGTTTGGTTTTTGTTTGTTTGTTTGGATTTTTTCTGCATTCAGTTCACTTCCCTCTAACCCCCATGCTTGTTTCTTTGACTTGCTGTGTGCTAGTTTTCTTCCTTTGGTCCACTCTGGGTTTTATAAGATTTTGAAAAAATAAAAATTTTCTAAATTCTCAAACTGTGATACCCCTTTGACTTTCTTCCATTTGCACTACTAGCATTTGTCCATTCCTGTACAATGACTTCATACCCCTTTTGCCGAGTTTAAAGCTCTCCTAAATCTACTCTTTTTATGATTTATCTCTTCTATCATGTTAAGTAACTAAGACATTGTATAAGCCCAGGGCAGGGAGCAGAGCCTGAAATCTCCAGTTTGGAATACTTCTTATAGAGTGTTTGAGAAAGAACAACCCACACCAGTACTGCTTGTGCGGGGTCTGCCTGCTGGTTCTCCTGATGGGCACCTTTAAGCCAGGGAAAGAACTGCAGAGTCCTGACATCCACCATTGCCAGTTTGCTGGTTTACACAACAGTTGTGAAAGTGTTTATTACCTGCACAGAAAGCTTCCACAGAAGTGAAAAAGTGCATCGATCTTACAGAGTCAACTATTTGATTATGCCTCTCATAGATGAGAGAGCTCCCATTCCTCAGTGTACCCAAACTGTCAAGAAGAGGTCAATGGTCACTTCGGTCTTCTGCTACACTGTGGATTGGTAACTCATAAGCTATGGCTTACAGTGAGGTGTTGCCTGCAGTGCTTCTTTGTCTTGTCCAGAACCACATAAAATTGTGAAAGGACAATGGCATTGTCTGCAGTGTAACACTGGCTCAGGAATTTCTATCATGGTTTGACAAAGGCTACGACAACTCCTGTAGCTAAGTCAGTTTGTTCTCAAAGTTGTCTTTCACCAGCATTGCATTAATCTATTTATTTAGTTCCCATGTCTGATTTTGTGATGTTGATTGCATGTGACAGAGCTTTTGGAGGAAACAGATGATAGAACAAGGGGCAATGGGTACAAACTGGAACACAGGAGGTTCCACTTAAATATGAGAAGAAACTTCTCAGTGAGGGTAACAGAAGATTGGAACAGGCTGCCCAGGGAGGTTGTGGAGTCTTCTTCTCTGGAGACATTCGAAACCCAGCCAGACACCTTCCTGTGTAACCTCATCTAGGTATTCCTGCTCTGGTGGGGGGATTGGACTGGATGATCTTTCGAGGTCCCTTCCAGTCCCTAACATTCTGTGATTCTGTGATCTTGGAGATAAGAAGAGAAAATTATTTTATGGTTGTAAAGGATGCTTTAGTAAAAGACTGTGAAGGTTCCTGTTGAACTCCTTCTAGTCTCTCTAATAGGCAAACTCCCACTGAAGTGTAGTACCTGTAATTAAAGAATAAGTGCAGTAAATTTTCTATCTTTCCCCCGTTGGGACACTCTTACACTTGGAAGTATATAAAGGTGAGGGAGAAGGGGATATTTGTATTGTCAACTTTCGTTGCTTCTGACTTTACTAAGAAATAACAAGTTGCTTATTATACTTTGCTTATAAACTAAAGGATGTTGTAAAGACAAAATTATAAGAGACTGATCTTAAGAACACAGTCATGTATGAAATATGGGAGCCCTATTTTGCGTAAGATCTCATTTGAAAACAAGGAAAAGAAACATACTAAATTGTGGTAGGGAAGCAGTTAAATTTTTTGTTGAGACATGTAGTTTGCCAAAGTTATTATTCCCAAAGCATATCATACTTGCCAGTTCTTTATCGGATTTGACAGAGGATAATCTAAAAAAAAATAGGCAGGAAGTGCAATGTCACCCTAAAAAGTCCTTAACTGCTTTTGTGGTTTACAGTGTGTAGCTATGAGCATAGCCTACCCTACATTTGCAAAAACCTGTGTTATCTCTTTATTTCAACAAATCAATCCTAGAAATGGAAATTACAAATCACAGCCCATTATGAAATGTATAGTAATAAGTGTTAATACTGTCGTTATTTGTATTTGCAGTATTACTAATCAAGATTTCATTTTAAGCTAATTTTATTTTCTTTTGATAGATACAAATAGTCTAAATTTTCTTGCATAATAGTAAGCAGCACGAGAAGAATACTGAGGTTAAAATTATTTCTAATCACAGTAAAATAATAAAAATATAATTACAGACTTTTAAAAAATGACAGATTCAGGTACTAAAATATTCTAATAATAATACCTTTATTATCTTGTAGCTTATTCAAGGCCTTGCTTTTTTATAAAACCTTGAGTTGGGCAAGGACTGCAGTCCTTACCACACAGCAAATGTGCTCTATGGTATTTTGTCTGTCCTGAGCAGACACAGGCAGAAAAGAAGTGTTTCAAAGAGTTCTAAGAAAAATTTTGTGATCACTCTTTCAAGGGACTAATGGGTGCATTTCCAAGTGTTCACTGCCAGATTTAAATCAGGAGAATGATCCTTCTGTTGTTTACAAGTCAGCTGGCCATATCTATTAAGGTCATTGTGATGACACCTGTGCCAGCTGGATCCCACAACTATTTTCACAGCTGAGTCCTGTACAGAGATATCAAGAATGCATGATGAAGAAGAGAGGCAGCCTCTGTCCTGCTTTCCTCTCCTTTACCATAAAAGCCAACAAAAATTTCTTCCTTTAGAGTAATGTTTCAATAATGGGAATCCCCGAGAACTTAATTTCAACAGGTTTCTGACACTTAATTTAAAATAATTTTAAAAAATTGTTTATGTTATTGTCATATTTTTTGTTATGTTTCCCTTTCAAAGGCTTTCAGTTTCATAAGTAGTGAATAAGTACTTCAAGAGTTAACTGTATAAGCCTCTGAAAAGGACAGGAGATGGAAAGAACATGATGTATTTGCTACAAGTCTCGCTTAGCTAGTAGTGGGTTAGTACAGTAGCAGTTTATCTGAAGATAAAACTGATGTGGATAGTCACTGGGTGAATGTGAAAAGCCTTTTACTGGAAAATCTGTGTTAATCTGGATTAATTATACTGTCAAGTACAGACAACGTCTAAGGAAATCATGGAATCATAGAATGGTTTGGGTTGAAAGGGGCCTTAAAGATCATCTAGTTCCACTCCCCTGCAATGAACAGGGACACCTTCCACTAGACCAGGTTGCTCAGAACCCCGTCCAACCTGACCTTGAACCCTTCCAGGGATGGGGCATCCACAGCTTCTCTGGGTAGCCTGTGCCAGTGCCTCATCATCCTCATGGTGAAGAAACAATGAAATGAGCAACTGAAGCAAGGGAGAAGAGGATGTTTTGAAAATGGCTGTACCACATGTGTCTTACACAATTCTATCTGGTCACTTCGTGGCCTTTACAGCATTTTTGTTTATGATCCTTGATATATTTGTAACAAGAATGAGTTAGTAACATCATCTGGAGCAGTATAGTTTCAGTGTTTACACCAGAAATGTGCAACTTGTATTCTGTGAATATAGTTGTTCTACCTGGAGAAGAGAATGGTGGTCCAAACTCATCCATACTTTTTGTTTGCTTTTGAAAAATTCTTTTTGTGTGAGCGACACAAGTTACACTGGCTGAAGGACTGCTTTGTGCAATGAGAGTCTTCATAATGTAGGACCTGGCCCAATCTGAGGTGAAATTCTCTGCTGTTTTTGCAGGCATTAATTCTTACGACTTTTTTTCTCCTCTCACCTCAGCTTTCCAGAAAATTAAAGATGAACAAGTAGAGGATGTGAGGGAACTTTCCTTAAAAAGTAGTGAAAAATACTGACCTTTTGCTTAAGCAGCTTCTGGAAATATTTAGCCTCAGGAGATATATTTTTGGATAATTGTGATCATATAAAAACAGGAGACTGAGATTAAATCCCTTATGTAACTTTTATTACAGCTTCAGCTACCATGAAGGCTATAATTATGGGAATAGTTCTTGTTGACTGTGGAAAGGTCCCTGAGCAACATGCTTATTTATATATTCAGCTAAATGAAATAATTATAGAGCTAATATCAACCAACTATTCTTTCATGGAGCTTTCTTCTATTGTTCTGTATTCTTTTGAAATAATGAAGAGACTGAAAAATACAATTAAGAAATCTACTTTTATCATTAGGATTCAAAATTAATTTTGGAATGTGAATGTATCTACATGTCTTCATATATATGGTTTTAACAATCTTACCCTTATATCTCCCCAACATTTTACTAACTGTATTAGTTCTCTTTGAAGAACATCTTTAGACAATTTCTATGCAAAGGAGGTTTCCATCCAGTTTGTACACATAGACATGAGCAGTCCTGGATGGATGATAGGAAGAGGAATAATTTTTGTGTTAAAAATATAATAAAATCAAATGCTCGTTTGGTGAGTAGATTTTGATAAATTTTGGTCATTTACTAAGTGTGAGTATAACAGAGCTAGAAATAGGCAGAACTACAACCCTAGAAATGACTGAAGAAAAATCAAGTCTTATACTTCTCAAGTTTGTCACAGAAAATTGCTTGAAACATTTCAGGGTTTTCATTTCTATATCTGTATTTCAGCAGCTCATTTTAAAAGAGGGTAGTTGTAGCATCCACTTCGTTTCATTATGCCGGCAGGCTGCAAAGAAAAATTCCTTGAATTTAACCCTGATGCCTGCAGAACTAGCATACTCTGAGACCATCAAAAAAACATTATCAGGAGACAAATAATTTTGTACTTAGATCTGCATTTAGGTTATGCTCAGTAACTAATGAAAGGGGTCGTTAACTGAAGAAGCAAAGGTATTGATTTGTTACTTATTTATTCTATACCCTTTTTTCTGTGCACAGAACATGATGGTAGTCCTGGGTGATGGGGGAAGTTTGCCATCATATTATGAAATATTATATATTAACACATTTGTATAGAGACTAAATTAGTGCTCCATGGCAAACTAAGTTTCATATCATTCTTGCCTCCTGAATCTTTAATTTTGCAACCTAAACTTAATATAATATATATGTGAATTTTCCTGTATGCACATATGTACATATAAACATTTATGGGCACAAAATAAGGTTGATGGTGCTAAGGTGTCTTAAAAAACCCTCGCAATCTTTGGTATTTTATTTTTGCACATCTGTTCTTTAAACTGTAAATCAGGTATAACAGATCATTGCTCTAATTTAATTCTATAGTATCATGCCGTCAAGCATTTGAAAAGAAGGTATGAAACTAAATTAGACAGCTCATTATGATCATTACTTGTGGAATCCACTGGAGTTTCATTCTCAGGTTGTTTGTTCCTCTTTAAGGAGGTAATTAATTTCCTTCAAAGAAGGTGGTTTGAGAAAAATAACATGTAACCAAACTCAAAAAAATAGGTGTTTTTACATGTACCAAATTACTTTCTGCATTGTGATTACTAAAAGGGACATCAATAATTAATGGTCCAATTACTAGTTTACAGAGTCTTTTATTGCAGTGTCAAGGTGATGAAAAACCCTCTCACACTGTTTTTTTTGCTGCCACTCCAGCTTACCAAATCAGCAGATGCACTGACTGTTTCTAGACCATTTGCAGCATGTGTGCTGCCAGGGATGGGTAATACTTTGTGATTTAGCTGTGATTAAGCCTTTGTTTCTTAAATCAAATCATTTTAACAGTGAAGTGGGCCTGCATTGTGTCTGCTGCAGTTTAGAAATCAGTTTTAAGAAGATAACAGGTTGCATTAGGTAAAAATTACACTTATTTAGACAATCGGAAAAGCTGTTATTAGTATTCCGCTTGTGAAATACTAGATCAACTTTAAAGAAGAGAACTGCTATGATTTATGTTGAAATGCTGTATTTTCATGTTACAAATAGTTTAATCTTAAACTGGTGATGTATATCAGAGTAGCAGTATTTGCTTGTGATTGTTAGGTAGAATTTTAAAATTTGCCTATGGCTTTTTGCATAATGCAAACTGAGAATTACAAACAGGAAAATAACTCATCTTAACTCCTGAACGGTTGTTTGCTATTCAAAATGCCTAGTTGTTCAAGTATGTAATACAGAAAATTTTGGTTTTAAGGTTATTCTTATTTCTGTTCTAAAATATGTTTCCTCATCAGTGATCAAGACATTTAGAGTGAATTTAGAGTCCTGTCCTGTGCCCATTGAGAGCTTGTAATAATCTTTTTGGAATACCATGCTCAAAAACATGGACCAGATCTTTTTTTCTCTCCAGCTCTCCTTATAGGACAACAGCTATGTCCAAAGGTCAAAGTGGAAGGTATTTTTTTGTCCCAGACAAAACCTAATAACTGAACAGAAAAAGGCAATGCTGAACTGAAACTGACATACTTGGTCATTTTATAAGATTTTTTAACTTCAAAATTTTAAATATTTATATTATGAAATAATAATAATGGTAGTTATTGTATTATTCTACTAGATGCACAGATAACATTATTTGTTCATTGGTTATCTCATATTGAAAATCACAAGATGAGTTATTTCTTAATATCACTTTTTTGTAGCAAGATGTCAGTGATCCTGACTGGAAGCAGTGGAAAGGAAGGAAAAAGATGAGATCAATGAAACAACTGTCTGATCCTCAGTCATATTGTAAGGGTGGCTGTTGGGCTGATGATGGAAATTGATTCTAGATAATGATGTGTCTGTGATAGGAGGTATCACTATGTTGTTAGTAGTGTCTCCTTTCATTAGGCTTATCTCTGTGTGACTTTGGGGCTGAAAATATAGAAGGCTATTATGACTTAATATGTTTATGTTTCTTTAAAACTAAGCTAAGAAGATTTTTCTTTCCTTCCTCACATGTTCACAATTTCAGTTTTACTTATGGTTGTTTGTTCTCTCGATGAAGTTAATACAACTCTGTCATGAGTACAACTGTCAGGCTAAGTTTATGTTCTTGATTGTGAATTTGACATCAGGTCTCATAAGGAATCCATTCCCTTGCTGTCTTTCATGGTCTCCTGTTGCCTTCCCTTTGAAAATTTGAGGCTTACTTAGTAATCAAGATATACCGATTCGAAGTAGCTTACTTATTTGCTGTAATAATTAGCGTTGACATCAAAGCACTAAAGCTTAAAAGTAAATAAGTACACAATATAAGGGGTTAGTTTTTATGTTGTTGTTTTGTTTTTTATTTTTTTTCTGTTGTTATTAAGTATTAGGAGGATCTATGCATATGTTTGCATGTTGTTTATGATTTGCATTGGCTTCAGTTGTTCTAATAGCCTTAAATGTATTATTTGAAGAAAACATTCGTATAGACTCCCTGTTAGCAGATGCCTATTTCTAAAAGAAGTTAAAATGCACCTGGTTAAACACTGCCTCTCAAAAGTAGAAAGCTCGTATGTCTGTCCAAAATGTCCAAATAGAAACAGGTTCACATTTAGGATTCAATGCATGTGGAGTAAATCCTATGCCTCTGAGACTTCCAGATGCCAGCAACCTTGTTGGAGCTACTTTGACAGTCATTGTGCCAAAGTCACAACTTCAGGATGTAGAAAGTATATATCTGTGGAAAGCTGAATATAGGGTAAGCCAGCACAAGTGAATTGCATAAGTAAATATGTCTACTAATGCTAAATAGAGTCTTTCTGAAGCTACTTATTTCTTCAGTTTAACCAAGCCTCCTTCACTGAATGTAAATAAAATGGTAATGAAAAGAAAAATCTAACGGAAAGAGGTATCACGAGCACACAGGACCCAAACCTGTTTCTTAAACATTGCAGCTGTTCCTCACAAAATTTCACAGTGCTCCAATTATGAACTGCGTTCTCTTCCAGGGTGCTATAAGGCTCATTTCCAGCTGGCTTGGCAGGTTTTACTGTTGCCTTGCTGTTGGCAGCATGACAGTTGAATTTGCCTGGACTATTTTCAAAGTCTGAGGAAGGAATTTGTTGTGCATGTGCAGATCAGTTCCCAGTTGTGCAGCAGCTCCAACACATCATAGAACCATTGGATCTTCTGTGCTTGTATAACAGAGCTGTGGTTCCTTAACAGTAATTTTCCAAGGTGACTCATTTTTCTGAGCCAGTGATTTGAGAAACATAGTTGTTTTGGGGTGGGTTGGGTTTTGGTTTTGGTTTTTTTTTTTTTGGTTGTTTTTTTGTGTGGTTTTTTTTTTTGGTTTGGTTTGGTTTGGGTTTTGTTTTTTGTTTTTTTTTCTCGCCTTCCTGACACCAGTGAATTCCTATGTGCATTGTATCCAAGAGCTTGCTTAACTTCCAGTAGATGAGTCTGTGAGGAGAGGTGGGCTCACTGAGGACACTTTGCTAGGCTGTCTGCTTTTAGTTGATGGGAATATCATCACAGTGTTACAGAGGACTCAGCTGCTGAAACAAGGGCCAGGTGTGGGATCCTTTAGTGTTATTAATAGGTTTTATTCTCCCTTGCATTACTAATAGTGCTTGTTTCTTCTTTAAATGGGTCTCTCATTGAGGTATAGGCAAGCTGGTATTGCTGATACTGGTTCCAAGCCTGAGATGATGAACTTGCAATGAAGCTGTCAGTTGGAACCCTGGGGTGGAGGATTGCATGGTAATGACAGATAAGCAGGGAAGACATGTGAGGTCAGTCTGTGAACATATATATGGTCTTTGCGGAATAGGGATGAAAAAGGAAAAAGGCGTATCCTGCAAGAGACTGAAAATTTAGACTATTTAGAAAAATAGTAAAGAAGTAAAAAATTACTTTTGATTACTTACTACTGGGCATGATACTGAAATTCTGTCTTATCTAAGCTTTCCAAAGGTTGTTTTCGTTTGTATTCTGCTCAAGGAATGTCCTTCTCCAGGCATAGGCTCAAAACTTCCTATGGATAGGTGAGAGGAGAGGAGAGGAGAGGAGAGGAGAGGAGAGGAGAGGAGANGAGCGGGGATGGGAGAGGGGAGTAGAGGAGAGGAGAGGAGAGGAGAGGAGAGGAGAGGAGGAGAAGGAATTGAAAAATTAAAATGCCAGAAGTAGGGTCAAAAGTGTAATTTGGAGTAAACATCTTCCCAAACCAAAGTTTTAAAGACACACAAGAGAGAAATCCATAAGATAGAATGCTTAATTAGTTCCAGTTTTCCCTGATCTTACAACAAGAGTGTGCAAATCTGAGAAACCTGAATATTAATAAGATCAACTGGCAGTGGTGGACTGGGTTCTCAGTATAAAATATCTGGCTGTTTTCCATTACTTCTTAAAAGTACTGGTCCATTTTCTTGATGGCCCAGAGTGTGAGTTGTCTACTGCATCACACAACAGAGGCCATGGTGTGTCATAGAGGGACACATTCCAGGTGTCACATGAGAGGCATGGCTGTAAGTGTGTGAGGTCATCTAGCACATGCACTGTGCTGTGACTGGAAGCACCTCTTCCAGTGGGAATCTGGTGAGCGTGGATTTCTGTTAGGAAATGACAGTATTTTGCTATTTCTTTTTATCTTGTATATTGATATGATTTATTTCAATTTAGTCCAAGGAAAAACATTTATCAAAATATATTTAACTAATAGACTAAGCCTAATTTTGTTTCAGAAAATGTAATTTTGAAGGAAGTATCTTATGCAATTTAAATTCTTCCAGGAGAACATACTTAAGCAAATACTTCCAGTAAATATGCTTCTATCAGCAGTGATGCTGTCTCCATTTCAGAAAGAGAGCCACAACAAATTAGTCATGCTGAAAACCTTTTGCCCTTTATATTAGATAATCCTTTCCATTAAGAGTAGTTGAAAACAAGGATATGCGTTGTTTGAGGGTAAGCCAGGGTCTTTAATTTTAATAATATCTTTCCCTAAACAGTATCACTTAAAAAATAAAAAAGTATTTTAAAATTCTTAATGACTGACTCGTGTAGACCAGAGGGAAGTTTCTTTGGTGGCAGTATCTCCAGTCAATGTTCTTGTGCTCTCCATGTCATCATTCTTGCCACATGGGTATGTGTCACTATGTGCTCCCTCCTCCCCCAATTTACTCTCTCACCTGCCTTCTGGGATCAAGCACTCTGCTGTTCAGGATCTTCTTCCAACTCTGTAGCTTCTGTTTTTCTTTCTTGGCCATAAGAATGTAGTTGTTTATGGATGTTCACCATCAACAAGGACAGTTATGCAGGGTCTCACATAAATCACTCTTAGACCCTTTAACACACGTAGTGGTCCTATAAATCTGCAGATCCATATATCAGAGCTATGATTCTGTCTGACTTAATGTAGATATCCACAAACAAGGCATCTACACCCTAGCTAAGCATCTTGACTTCTTTTGCAGTCATTGAAGAAAAACACACACTTCTTGAGTACAACTCATGTCAGTCTTGAAGTGGATATATAAACCAAGTCAGATGAATGCAGTTACGAGTAACTGGTTCAGATACAGAAATCTAAAACTGCTTGAGATCAATTTTGGGTGTTTCTACTTTTCAGGCAAGGGACACTTAGCTACTTCTTACAACATCTGCTAGTATTCTAAGCTCCAAGTCAGAAGCTTCTGCTGAATTGTACACAGTGATTTTCTTCTTAGTGCTTATAACTGTCAAGTTCCTGTGCAGAAGTATGATTGCACTTCTTAATCTTTGATTTCTCTTGAGAACTTCAGCAGTGAATCTCCCAAATGGGTCAAGGTCTGCTTTCTAGGGGATTTGACAAAAGATCTCCTGCATCTTTTGCATTTATTTATATGGTTGCTCTGAGATTTCCCAGCTGCTAGCAGTAAGGCTCTTGAGGCCTTTGAGTACAGCTGTTAGTATAGGTGCCAGTGGTTTGAATAGTCAGGGCCAAGTGCAAACATCAGTGTGGTCCACAGCTTCCTTATCTCTAATGAACACTGATGCATTTTTCTCCTAATTACTGCATTTCTCTGTATTTCTCGTATTAAAAGTCAAGGCTGTACTTCATACACTTTACATAAAGAACAGCATCTCGTTTGTGTTTTGGTAGGACTGGAACCTTCAGACATTTTCCCAGGCTGTTCCATACTGAAAGCTGACAAATCGAGAGGAATAATTATTTCCAAACAAGAAATATTGAAATGCATGGTAGAAGTTTCAAAGCCTGCTAGAAGACCTGCAAGAAGAGGCTTCCTTTTGTCATCAGTGCTCAGGCTACATTAGTGACTCTGCTGAAAAATATTTTTGTGCTTTTCATGTGCCAGGCAACTTTGCATTTGTTCCTGCGCCAAATACTAGCATGGCATGGAAGTGTCAGAGCTGACAAAGCAGTTGTTTGAACACTCATAGAATCACCTCCAGGCAACTCTGTGTGTGTAGCTCCTCTTTGGAGTCACCCACTGTGTAGCAGTCTAGATGGATAGTATTGCAAACACAGAAAGTAACCTTCCTAAATGAAAGTTCTTCAACAGCTGTAGTCCTGCACTTGGCTCGCCACAACCCCAGGCAGCGCTACAGGCCCGGGGAAGAGTGGCTGGAAAGGTGCCTGGTGGAAAAATACCTGGGGGTGTTGGCCCACACCCAGCTGAACATGAGCCAGCAGTGTGCCCAGGGGGCCAAAAGGGCCAACAGTATCCTGGCTTGTATCAGGAATAATGTGGCCAGCAGGACTAGAGAAGAGGTTGTGCCACTGTATTTGTCACTGGTGAGGCCCCACCTTGAATACTGTGCTTGGTTTTGGGCCCCTCACTACAAGAAAGACATTGAGTTGCTGGGGAGAGTTCAGAGAAGAGCAACAAAGCTGGTGAGGGGTCTGAACCACAATTCTGATGAGGAGCAGCTGAGGGAACTGGGGATGTTGAGTCTGGGGAAAAGGAGGCTGAGGGGAGACCTTATTGCTGTTTACAGCTACCTGAAGGGAGGTTGTAGCATGGAGGGGGTTGGTCTCTTCTCCCAGGTAACAACTGATAGGGCAAGAGGAAATAGCCTCAAGTTGTGCCAGGGAAGGATTAGATTGTATATTAAGAAAAATTTCCTCATGGAAAGGGTTGTCAGGCACTGGAACAGGCTGCCGAGGGAAGTGGTGGTGTCACCATTCCTGGAGGTGTTTAAAATACATGTACATGTGCCACTTAAGGAAATGGTTTAGTGGTGGACTTGGCAGTGTTAGGTTACTGATTGGACTCAATGACCTTAAAGGTCCTTTCCAACCGAAATGATTCTATGATTCTATGACACATATGCACAATTATTGGCTCATGTGGTCAGTATGTAGTATGTATTCAGCATGCAGTGTGTAGTCAGTTAATCTCCACAGCTTGAAGAATTTAAAATTATATGTCTTGTCCTTTTTGGAGGTGAGCTTTGAATTTGAGGAAACTTTTTTTGTTTGTTTTACTTGGTTTGAGACAAGATGCTTTTAATTTACCAAGGGAAGAACTTTCCAGTTTAGATAAGTATTGGTTTAGATAGGAAGTGTGTAGGACATCCACAAATCCTACATGAAGGTTTTGGGCACCTTAGGGCATCCCAAATGACTGCATCTGTAGAATAGCAAATTAAATAGAGCATCTTATGTGTAAACTGTTTGGAAAATAAATGATTTTGGACTTGACTACGAACATGGACAACAATCAAGAAAGTAGATACATGCTGTGTAGGATAGATGGAAATTATTTAATGCCTTTTAAAAGCTACTTAAGTGCTGTATTTCTGAGTGGAAAAGCTGTTCTAAGAAGTGAAAAAACATACTCAAACATTAATATAGAAGACGAATGGAAACTGACTGGAATTCTTTTAAATATACACTGTCATTCGATGTTCCCATCACAACGGGAAGTTCCCATTGCTGCAGGTTCCTGGGTGGAGATGAAGAAAATATTTTCTTCTGCCTATTTGCTTTTGACTAAAGAAAATGAGCAAAATATACTAGACATCAGTAAACTTACAAAGGCTTCAGTTTAACAACATTTATAGAGAAAGGTATGGTCACTGATGTGACTTTTTTCTCAGTCTGATTTGTCCATGCAAGCTTTCCATATACACACAGAGTTCAGTGGCACTGATAGGAGCAGACCTCACATATGTGCTTTCTCATATCCAGCTGCATTCCTGAACTGAATCCAGAGGCATCTGAACACTGTTATAATGACATTAGCTAAGATGTACCTAGCTTATTAATATATTAGTTCCTTTTTCCATGAAAGGTGGCTTTGATATTATAGCTCACATAACTTATCAACGAGGTGACAGTTTTTTCCTGAGTCATTTCTGCAACAAACCGTAAATCCACATATTCTCAATAATAAAACATCTGTTATTGTGGAAGATAAATATCTGAGAGACCGGCAAGTGCGTTCTCTGGTAGTCAGAACTAAAATTACAGTGTCCTTATTACAGAAAGATTATGGTTTAACAATTTTTCTTGTAAGGAAACAAAAACCTATGTCTTACATGTATTACTTTTAATTTTACAAGTTTTCACAAATCATTTACTCAGCCAAGATGTTAATGTTTATAGAACTTGCACTGAAAAAAATTATGTCCAGGGATTTTGTCAAGTCATTCATTGTACCTCAAAAAAGTGTGGGTGTACTAAGCAATACATGTCTCATAAAAATGTAGTATGCTACAGGACTTCCAGACAGTCATTCTGGGTATATTTTTATAACTTTAAATATTTTATTAATAATATCTTGATTGCATTTCATTAACTTCTATAGCATTTAGGCCTGTCATTTAGATTATTTGATCCAATGTTAAGGTCAAAACCTAGATGACCTATGAAGACTTTGTCATTTCTAATTTCTATGACATTTTAAAACATATAGCTACATATTTTAATGGAAAAGAGAATACAAATATGGACAAAACAGTCTTTGGGTAGAGTTATTGCTTATTTCCTTATAATTTTAATTTTAGAGTAATTGGTATTTACTGTGAGACACAACTAAATTAAAACGAAAGTCAGCTTTCTGCATCTTGACTGAAAAGGAGGGGGCAGAATAGTAGAGCAAGAAGTGTGAGTGCTTTAATCTCGCAACAGGCTCAATTTTGCATGTCTTCCTCCATGCAGGTTTAGGTTCAGGGCTTACCATTTGATAAAGAGTAACTGTTGCTTCAAAGTAACCGGATTTTTTAAAATGTAAGTAATTTCTGTGTGCAAATGCCTCGGGCATGCTGGGCTAAATGTGTCTAATCATGGACGCAAATAGTATGTGGATGCACCATATAGTAATACATGTTTGAGAGGACTCTTGGAAATCTTTTCAGCAAGCAGAATTTAGTTACATCAGCAGATGAGCCTGCGACCTATGTTTAGACACTTGAACACAGAAACTGGTGCAAAAATCCTTTTAGTCTGTATTACCGCTGTTAGGCTGAAAAGCGAAAAAGGGAGTATATGATACCCCTGTTCAAATGACGTGTTAAAAGAAATATTTGGTATTTCTAATTGTATAAAGTGAGTCCAGTTGACTTGCCTTCCATGAGAGTTTGAAAGGGCCTGAGTCCTTTCCATGCTAATTTTTGTATTGTCTTGAATATATAAACATTTAGTTGGTGCTGTGTCAACAGAGTAACTTAGGGTAGTAGGATCCTCCTGATAAAAAGGCGGTGATGGTCTGAATGAGTCGCTGAGTTCTCCCTTATAGGCAGTGGAAGAGAAATAAGTCATTTTGGGTATGATGGAGGTATGGTTTATCTCACCTGGAAGTGCACATTTAAAACAGATCAGATGAACCACACCTTAAAAAGTTCTGTTTCCCTTCACTGATTGTAGAAGGAGCATAGGCTGTTTAATTTAGATGTACAGATCTATATAATAAATATCCAAAGTTTGTAGAAGAATTAGAGATCTCCAGATTCAATTTTTCGAGAGTTATCTGTAAAATTTCTCTAACAGGGTGTAAAAGAATTTACCTTAAGAGGTTTTTTTTCCCAGAAAGCAGACAGAAATTGGAAGTTCCGTAGTAGGAAAATAACCAATGCATTTTATTTTTACTGTATAATGGGAGTTTAAAAAAATTTAAGTTATCATTCTAAATAATGTATCATTCTCAATGGCTTAAATAGTAAATGTAAACACTTAAATGTAAACACTTTGGATAGTTCTATTAAAAAAAAAAACCAAACAGAAATAAAAAATATGGAATTTCTTTCTCTAAGTGAAAATCAGTGTGTGTGTTTCAAATGATGGTGTGCATATGCCAGACTGTTATACCTCCACAGTGTTCAGCATCTGCTCACAAAACACCTATAGGATAAACTCAGGTATGTACAGCACACCTGAACTGTACAGTTACTGTAAAGCTAATTTAATTTCTGTCTTTGAGTATGGGCCCATAAGCACATATTGTGGACATGCCAGTAGCAAGTGAAGATTGGACCAGTTTTTGGTGAGTAGGTATATGCACATTTGCAGTGGGAATGTGTGTGTGGTTGGTACATCTCAGGGGACTTAGCTTTTCAATAACTTATTTTCCTATTTGTAGGAAGTTATTTTCTATGTAGACACAAAAGCGAAAGTTCATCTTGATAGGAAACCCTGCTCTTCACCAGCTCATACAAAACTATAACATGGGGAAAAGGCATGAACAAGAGAGCTGGCAAAGCCATGGTGGGTTTCACAGAGTATGGGTAAAGTGCTGTAGAATGGCAAGAACGTAATAGCTGTACTCCTGGATTCCTTTCTCATGTCTGCTTTTGGCTTGTAAGTGATAGTTGAGATTGCTGAGGAGAATTTTAAAACCTTAAACAATGGCCAGTAATTTGCAGTGGTTGATTCTTAATGCCTAATGGTAGCTACCTACATTTAAATTTAGTCATTTCAATGAAAACACACAATTTCTCAGCAACAGTTAGGAATTAGAATCAATAAGAATGATTGGTTTTAACTGTTCTGCTTATAAAATCCGTTTTATTTCAGTGTTTTGCTTATAGAATTAGGTACCGAATTATAGGGAACCAAAAGACAACTTTTTTAGTCAGACTTTGCTTTTGGGTACAGCAGTTGTATCAATGACACAGAAAACAACTGCTCGGGAAAAAAAAAAAAACAATATGGGCTCATGTGCCTTTAGTTCATGCAATTAAAGATGAGAAGTCATCACTACTGTAATGAGATGGGGTTTGCTCACTTAAGATCGCTTTAAAAATATATTTTAAGAACAGGATTTGTAGAATGGGGAATATGTAGACTGAAACTCTTGAGATCTTCCGAATATCACTAAATGTATATTTATGCAGTAAAGGCTAGATCTTTATGAGCTCACTGATGATTTCACTCAGTTCCTCTGAAGCAATGTCTTTGGAAACAGAGGTAAGACAGCACTGAAAATTCCATGCCAGAAGCACCTTGTGCAAAATGTTATTTAGCTTTCAGGAGAATATTTCTTTTCCCTTTAGCAGGATAGCCACACTTTTATCTGTAATATAGTCAAGATGTTAACTATCATGAGAAAGCAGTTTTGGTGAGAATTTACCAGTCCTTTCAAGAATCAAGAAACACAGTTAAAACATTTACAGCAGGCCTATTTATAACTTAGAAAATGTGAATGAATTAAAGCTTAAAAATAATTTCATGAGGTCCCTTGCCATGTTTTTTAATGAAATCAGAGGATATTTAGTATGCTACAATGTTTCTCCAGAATGTAAGGGACTAAGTTCAACATGTCTTTTTGAAAATAAAACCTTTGTATTCTGTACATTTCCCTCTTTAAAATGAAAATGAGACTTCCCCACACCCTCCATCTAGCATATGCAAGTCTATATATTAGGAGAAAACAAGAGAAAAAAGATCATATTTCTCATTTTACATAATATCCCTCTGAGAAGACTATATTTTGCATTTCTAAAGCATATATTAGCTTATTTTTATGGGGTTCTATCTTCACATCCTCTCTAAAGTTTTCTAGACAAGTGTTAGGACTCTGAACAGATCTATAAGTTATATTTCACCAACGTATTTCTGTAGTTTCGGAAGAACAGGTTAAGCAATATAAGAGCATCTTCATAGGATCTGAAGTAATGGAAATATTAATAGAAGGACGTCGTTTGTGGTCTGTATAAAAAGAGCACAACTACTTTAGTGTTCTTTTGGTCATAAAATTTGATAGAATGTTAATGTTTTTTTCCTGCATACAATAATATCAGAATATTATGTAGCATGTAGTTACAAAATATTTTTCACGTAACATGTAGTAACAATGCTGAAAACAAAAGAGAAATGTAATAATGCAAAATGTGTGGGCATAATTTACACTTTAAAGTACCTACATAAAAGAGAATGTTTTATTAATATACATGAGTCATTCTCCAGTTCTATGGACAGCAGCATTAATTCAGACCATTTATTTAAAACTGTGTTTTTAAACTTTTCTTCCTCCCGTGTCTCTGCTATACAGATTAAATTCTGATTCTATGAAAGATATATCAATTTTGTAAAAGCTCTACACATTTATTCCCAGTTATGAGGTACCTGTACTTATTAGAGTTCTTCCTGGTTTTTAACCAGTAGACATTTCTCTGCGAATTTACAGCAAAGTTAGTATGCTTTTTTATTCTAAAAGTGTTTTCTATTTTTAAAATCAATCTATCATATTTAACAGATCATTTAACCTTCTTTAAAACATCATCTACTGTACAGCTGAATATAGAGTACCATTGCTTTAAGTATTTTATTGAAGTGATTAGAATAAATACTAGTTTGTGTTAGAAAAGCAGAGAAGTATGTTCCTTAAGAAAGAACTGTGTATTTACATTATGATGAAAACTCATTCCATATTCAAATGCTTTCCTTTCTGAAAATTCTGGTAGGAATACAACAAAAACTGCCTTTTAATTTAATTTACTGTAAGTAATTTTAGAGGAGCAGTTATGAATGCTGAAGCAATGATTCTTTACACTCTACATGAATTTATGCACAAGTAGACACACTTACACATGTACCTCCTTCTCCACTGTATTTCATGTTCCATGTACTCCGTTGTAGGCTTAACTTTTTCCTGGAAACACTTTGCAAGTCCTGCTGGCAGAGGTTCTGAATCAGATAGGATAATCAGAAGTCTTTACAATTTTACTGTATCTTTGTCTGTTCTTTCTTTCACCTTTCCTTTACTGCACTATCTTGTCTGTCTGATTCTCACAGGAGACATGGATTACAACTGGTTGGACCATACGTCTTGGCATAGCAGTGAGGCATCCCCAATGTCTTTGGTGAGACATGTGGAGCCTTACCATTTAGATTCCTTTATCATTTCACATTTCCTTTGTTTTATTTACACCTTTGCATGTTTTCTTTTTTGTATCCTTTTTTTATCCCACACCTATAGGGTACAGTCAAAGGGGAAAAAGAAAAACTAGAGAGCAGGCAGTTTTGTCGGATTCTAACACCTTATCCGAGAGGCAAAAGAAAATGGTGTGCTTTGGTGGCCACTCTTTGGAAGAGGACTTGGAATGGTCTGAGCCTCAGATAAAAGACTCTGGGGTAGATACGTGTAGTAGCACAACTCTAAACGAGGAACATAGCCATAGCGAGAAGGTACTGAGATTATGAAGCCTGCATTTTAACCTGCTCATTTGGTCTTTGTTTGCTCTCTGTCACTCATTAAATAGTGCATAAAATAAAAGATAGGGTGTTTCTAGAGACAATGTAGCATTTCTAAAGGTGCAGAAAAGAAAAACAAATGAAAAGTCTCTGCATGCTTGCAGATTTTCCTGTTTGGCAGCCAAAGAAAAAAAATGAGAGGCATAAAGGATGTTGTTCCTGTGGTTGCATAAGAGCATATCATGGTATTACCTTCAAGTATAAAGTAATTAACAATAAGGATTCTACTGATTGGCTTATTTGATTTACTCCTGGGGCTCAAATTAAATTAATAGTTTAAACCCCAGGTGAAAAAGGGAGAAAATTGAGTCTGTTTGCACAGGAAAGTTGTTTTTCTTTTTTTCCCTTTCACTGTCATGGTTGTTCTTTTGTTTTGTTGCCATGCCATTTTTGTGCAGTATTGTGCAGAATTAAAGGCTTTGCCATCTGCTTTGGTATTTTTTATTTTTGCTTTCTGTTTTGTGGAGATTATGATAAATCTTTTTAGAGTTATTGTTGTAATGGAAGCAGATTTGTCTGTGCCTGCTAATTTTGCATGAAATAGAGCATGAAATAGTATTTATCTGTGAAAAAGTGCTATGATTACACTAAATAAAATGTTAACATCTCATTAATTGTACCAATGTGAAAATATAACTGTGCTCATGTATGGTAATGGAATAACTATGTTCACTGTAACCATGTTTCATATGTGAAATAATTATTTTAAGAAAGAAACAGTATGGTTAAATAGAGTAATGACTGTACCTTTTAGTGTATTCTTTAAGTTTTAATATACTGCTACTCAGAGAAAGTAAAACACTGAAAACATTTGTCAGTCTTAGAGAAAACTGACATTTTTGGAATAGAGGAAAAAGAAAAATGTCTTACATCCAGTTTCTGGTTTGAGTTAAATTTATTTTTCAGTATTGCTTTTATACTCCACCTCTACAGTTGTTTTTGTCAGTACTCAGGTATGATTGTCATTGTGTGTAGATAATTATGTATAGTTGTCTATATCTGTGTAATCATCGAGAGGCAAAGATTGTTCTAGATATTAACAAAATTTGATTTAGTAAAATAATGTTATTAAATATTAGAAATACATTGTGATGGACTATACGTCCAGATAAATGTTTGCCAGCACAGTTTTTTGTCATTCTATTACATTAAATATTAGTGTAATCAGAATACTTTCATGGCATTCTAAAAATGTATCAGACAATAAAAAGTATTACTGAAAAATTTGTCTTTGCAATCCTGTTCACTGTATTTTCCATTAACATCATATGACAGCATCCGGTAACCTGGCAACCATCCAAAGACGGAGACCGTCTCATTGGTCGGATTTTGTTAAATAAACGACTAAAAGATGGAAGTGTGCCTAGAGACTCAGGAGCAATGCTTGGATTGAAGGTTGGTAATCAATAATTTTGGAACTATCTCCTCTCAGTTAAACTAGCTACCTTTATAATGTAAGTATCCTCATATTATATAGTGTTTGTATACCAATATAATGTCTTATCATTCTCAAAATTAAAATATAGAGATATTTTATATTCAATTACCGAAAGTAATTCTACAGGGTCCCTGATAGGCTGAAAAAATATGTTTTCAGAAAGACTAGACATGTTTTCACGATTCTGTGGAGACTCTCAGCTCTGCAAGATACTAATTGTATCCTTCCTGAGCAAGCCAAGACCTGTGTGCTTTCTTCAGTATTGAGCATTGCACCATGGTGTAACTTCTGTTCCTCAAAAGAGGGGAGAGAGCTTAAGGAGGGTTGAGTGTTTATGGGTGAGAATCAAGGGGAAGGACAACAAGCGGACATCCTGGTAGGGGTCTGTTACAGACCACCCAACCAGGATGAAGAAGCAGATGAAATATTTTGCAGGCAGCTGGGAGAAGTCTCTCGATCGCTAGCCCTTGTTCTTATGGGGGACTTCAACCTACCAGCTGTTTGCTGGAAATACAACACAGCAGAGAGGAAGCAGTCTAGGAGGCTCCTGGAGTGCATGGAAGACGACTTCCTGACACAGCTGGTTGGTGAGCCTACCAGGGAAGGCGCCCCACTGGATCTGTTTGTAAACAGAGAAGGACTTGTGGGCAACGTGTCGGTTGGAGGTTGCCTTGGGCATAGTGGCCATGAAATGATTGAGTTTTCTATTCTTGGAGAAGTCAGAAGGGTCATCAGCAGAACTGATGCTTTGGACTTCCGAAGGGCAGACTTTGATCTGTTTAGGAATCTGATTGGCAGAGTCTGAAGGACAAATGAGTCCAGGAAGACTGGTCTCTCTTCAAGACGGTAATCTTAGAGGCGCAGGAGCAGGCTGTCTCCGTGTGCTGGAAGACAAGCAGGTGCGGAAGAAAGCCGTCCTGGCTGAATAGAGAGCTGTGGCTGGAGCTTAGGAATAAAAAGATAATTTATAACCTTTGGAAGGAGGGGAAGGCTACTGAAGATGAATACAAAAATGTTATGAAGTTAAGCAGGGAGAAAATTAGAAGGGCCAAAGCCCAACTAGAGCTGAGCCTAGCTGCCACTGTAAAAGGCAACAAGAAATGTTTCTATAAATATATCAGCAACAAAAGGAGGGCTAAGGAGAATCTCCATCTGCTGATGGATGCAGAGGGAAACATAGTGACAAAAGGTGAGGGAAAGGCTGAGGTACTAAATGCCTTCTTTGCCTCAGCCTTTAATAGTCAAAACAGTTGTACTCCAGGTACCCAGGCCCCTGAGCCAGACGACAGGGATGGGGAGCAGAATGAAGCCCCAATAATCCAAGGCAAAAAGGTTAGTGACCTGCTATGCCACTTGGACACCCACAAGTCTATGGGGCCAGATGGGATACATCCAGAGGTGCTGAGTGAGCTGTCGGAGGCAGTCACTAAGCCACTTTCCATTATCTACCAGCAATCTTGGCTAACTGGGGAGGTTCTAGTTGACTGGAACTTGACAAATGTAATGCCCATCTACAAGAAGGGTTGGAAGGAGGGTCTGGGGATCTACAGGCCTGTCAGTCTAACCTCAGTGCCAGGGAAGGTCGTGGAGCAGATCATCCTGAGTGACATCTCATGGCATATACAAGAAAAACAAGTGATCAGGACCAGTCAACATGGGTTTTTGAGAGGCAGGTCCTGTTTGATCAACCTGATCTCCTTCTACGACAAGGTGACCTGTGTAGTAGATGAGGAAAAGGCTGTGGATGTTGTGTAATTAGACTTCAGTAAAGCCTTTGACACCACATCCCACAGCATTCTCCTGGAGAAGCTGGCAGCTCATGGCCTGGATGGGTGTATTCTGTGATAGATGAAGAACTGGCTGGAGGGCCGGGCCCAAAGCATTGTGGTGAACGGAGCCAAATCCAGTTGCTGGCCAGTCATGAGTGGTGTTCCCCAGGGCTCAGTATTGGGGCCAGTTCTGTTTAATCTCTTTATTAATGATCTGGATGAGAGGATTGAGTGCACTCTTAGTAAGTTTGCAGATGACACCAAACTGGGTGGGACTGTTCATCTGCTGGAGGCTAGGAAGGCCATATAGAATGATCTGGACTGGCTGGATCATTGTGCTGATATCAGTTGTGTGAGGTTTAACAAGGCCAAGTGCTGGGTCCTGTACTTGGGTTACAACAACCCCAGGCAGCGCTACAGGCTCAGGGAAGATTGGCTGGAAAGCTGCCTGGCAGAGAGGGATCTGGGGCTGTTGGTTGACAGCCGGCTGAATATGAGCCAGCAGTGTGCCCAGGTGGCCAAAAAAGCCAACAGCATCCTGGCTTGTATCAGGAATAATGTGGCCAGCAGGACTAGGGAAGAGATCATGCCACTGTCCTTGGTGGTGGTCAGGCTGGTAATATTGTGTTCAGTTTTGGGCCCCTCATCATAAGAGACACATTGAGGTGCTGGAGCAGGTTGAGAGAAGGGCGATGAAGCTCGTGAAGGATCTGGAGCAAAAGTCTTATGAGGAACGGCTGAGGGAGCTGAGACTGTGTAGCCTGGAGAAAAGGAGGCTGAGAGGAGACCTTATTGCTGTCTACAACTACCTGAAAGGAGATTGTAGCAAGGAGGCGGTTGGTCTCTTCTCCCAAGCAGCAAGTGATAAGACAAGAGGAAATGGCCTCAAGTTGTGCCAGGGAAGGTTTAGATTCGATATTAGGAAAAAATTCTTCATAGAAAGGGTTGTCAAACATTGGAACAGGCTGCCCAGGGAAGTGGTTGAGTCACCATCCCTGGAGGTTTTTAAAAGAGTTGTAGGTGTGGCACTTAGGGACATGGTTCAAGTGCTAGAGTTTGGTTGTGGTTGGACTCGATGATCCTGAGGGTCTATTCCAACCAAATTGATTCTGATTCTATTCTACATGAAAAATAGGTTATCTTCTTAGAAGATCTGGGGGACATCTGGAAGTTAATAACGTTTAAATCCCGAGCAGATTCTGTCAATGGAAGAACCTGTTTCTGGATTTTTTTCCCCTCTGATTGTCTGATTTGCTACATTTTAAATACATACAGCAGAAAATTATTATCACAAAGTCATGTGTTTGCTTTTTTTTTTTTTTGTGATGCAGTACTCTTTGAAAACATTACGAAGCTATTGCTATCTCATATCTCCATCTAATTTTTCTATGCTGTTATTTTCAGTTCCAGCAATACTAGTATAAGAATGAGAATGAATTATACACAATAAAAGAAAAAAGCATGTATTTATTTTGGATCAACATCCTTGTGAGAGATCCTTAAGAAGTTTGATTAATTCTTCTTTCTCTATTTAGCATGACAGTGATTTAACTTCGACTACACAGGTTAGACTACAGTCATACACTGTAAACAGGGATTAAATCAGTGTAGTTACTTATAAGATTACTAACATGCTTTGGAGAATTTTAGATTTTTTATTTAATTGACAAATGATCATATTTTAAGTCAGTTGAGAAGGCAGCTGAGCATCGCTTTAGGTATGTGTATTATTGTCTTAATGTCAGAAATTGCAAGAGAAGAGGCTAACAGTGCCATGCTGAAATATTTTTTATTTAAGCTTCTATGTTTAAAATTCTAAAATTATCTATTATGAAGGTGAACTCTTCACTGAGATTCATTAACAGTTTAGATTCAATAGTAACTACTTTTTAATCTCAATAGATATCTGAAAAGAGTGATTTTCAGCAGTTATTCCTGACCTGAATTTTCAAAGATTTACATTATTGACAGTAACCTAAACTGGATTTAGTATTACAAATTTTAAATCCCAATATGAAGACCTTAAGAAACCTTACGAATTTGAAGATAATGCAGATATAACCAACTCTAATATTTGGATCTCCTGATCCTAGGATAAATAATAAGGTCAAACTTGTTGAAGTTTACTGTAGAGAAATCTTCAGTATGACAAGTATTTTAATCTGACTTGTCTAGCCGAAGTGGATTTGATTAATTGATAGAGACTTTTGATGCTTAGTGTGAACATCATGAGTTCTATTACATTAATACATATTTTCATTTTAAAAGTATTGAAGTAAGCAATCTAATGACCAATACCTTACTTTTTTGGGGTGGTAATTTATAATGTAGTGAAATACTACACATACATTTGCTAAAGTTTAAAAGCTTTAGCATTCTGCATTTGCATTGTGTTCAAATTACACAAATAGCCAGAATAGACAGAAATGTAACCTGTCATAGCCAAAATTCTGTGGTGTTTTTTTCAAGTGTATCTGTCTTACCTGGGCTATCTGAAAACCAAGGAAATAACTGAATTATTTTTTCAGTTTCCAGAACACTTAAGTCATTTAAAATAATTTTCTATTCTATGAAAATACTTCCTCTTTGAAACAGGTAGTAGGAGGGAAGATGACTGAATCAGGTCGACTCTGCGCATTTATCACCAAAGTTAAAAAAGGAAGCTTAGCTGATACAGTGGGGCATCTTAGACCAGGTATGTATCTACTATAGATCTATACTGCTTAGTTGCTTTTCTAAAGATGATAAGAAACCAGAGAGTTTAATTAGATCTGAAATTATGTAAAATATGTGTGATGAACTACTGCAGAAATCAACCTGACATTCAGTTAGTAGATTATGGACATTACTGCTTTTGTGAAATATATACATTCTCATATTGTTTGAGATAATATTTTAACATTTTAATTTGCATTTTTATACTCAAAATAATATTCCACTGATGTCCTGCCCAGTTGCTTTGTGGTGTGTATTTTATTTAGAGCAAAGCAAGCTAATGTAAATGTACCAAAAGAAGGAGCTCAGCTAAGAAACTGCTTCTATATTCACATGCAAACCATGGATTGCTAGATTGGAGAAGTTGCAAGAAATAGAACTGTTAACATAAGAACCATCAGAACCTTAAATATTAAACTTGTAGAGGTAAATGGATCTCCAAAACAGTGAAGTGATGAAATATGCTGTTTTAAAGATCTGCATGTTTTAAAGAGCATGTTATGGTTTCTTTAAAGCCACAACTGCCAAAGCAAGTAAGAGCTATATCTAATTCATTAGTTGTCCTACTGATGATATTACTGTTTCATTGAACTTTACATGTTTGAAGCGGAGGTGCAGAAAAGTTTTAGTACTCATGGTTTTCCTGTATGAAGGACTCCAAACTTGTTCTATATCACAGGTTTAACAATTCAGTAAGCTGACAGTAGAATGAGTTAAACTATCGTTTTAAGTACAGTTCACAGCAGATGTCCTAAGCAGAGTTGTATTACTGAAATTATAGGTGATGAAGTATTAGAATGGAATGGAAGACTACTACAAGGAGCCACCTTTGAGGAGGTGTATAATATCATCTTAGAATCCAAGCCTGAGCCACAAGTGGAACTTGTAGTTTCAAGACCAATAGGGTAAGTAATTTCATAAATATTTATATTAAACATGATGAAAATGTTGTTAAATTTCACTTTTAGGGCAGAGCATATCAAACAGATTCATAAACACTGTAAAGAGTAAAACCGTATGCAAAATTCTGTAAAGAAAAAGCATAGCTAGCATAATAGATCATGCCAATAAGTAGAAAGAGCTGGTGTGAAATCCTGTATTGTCTGAGGGGGTCTCAGGCATTATCTGCTAATATGGTCAAAACCAGGTTCCCTTTTGTGGTAGTTTCCTTAGTGATTCAGCCTATGTTGGCCCTGAAACTGTGGTTATACTCTGTATTGTTGCAATTCTTGATTAATAGCTTCACTCTTGATTTTTATTTCTCCATTTCCATTTTCATAAACCATGTGCTGAAAGATGAGCTGGCAGGGGAAAAAAAAAAACAGCCTGGTTGAACAGAGAGATTTGGCTGGAACTCAGGAAAGAAAAGAGAGTTTATGACTTCTGGAATAAAGGGCATGAAACTGAGGAGGACTACAAGGATGTTGTGAGGTTATGCAGGGAGAAAATTAGATAGGCCAAAGCCCAACCAGAGCTGAATCTGGCTATTGACATAAAGGATAATAAAAGATGTTTCTCTAAAAACATTAGCAACAAAACGAGGACTAAGGAGAATCTCCATCTTTTATTGGATGTGGGAGGAAACATAGTGACAATGGATGATGAACAGGCTGAGGTACTGAATGCCTTATTTGCTCCAGTCTCTAATGGTAAGACCAGTTGTGGTCCAGGTACCCAAACCCCTGAGGTGAAAGACAGGGACAGGGAGCAGAATGAAGACCCCATACTCCAAGGCCAAATGGTTAGCAACCTGCTACATAATGTAGACACACACACAAGTCTATAAGGCTGGATGGGATCCCCCCAGGGGTTCTGAGAGAGCTGGCAGAAGTGCTCACCACGCACCTTTCCATCATTATTCAGCAGATCTGGCTGCCAATTGTATGAAGTTCAACAAGCCCACTTCTGGGTACTGCAATTGAGTCACAACAACCCCATACAATGCTACAGGCTTGGGGAAGAGTGGCTGGAAAGCTGCCTGGCCAAAAAGACCTGGTGGTGATGGTCAGTAGGTGGCTGAGTAGGAGCTGGCAGCATGCCCAGATGGCCAAGAAAGCCAACAGCATCCTGGCTTGTATGAGAAGTAGTGTGGCCAGCAGGACGATGGAAGTGATCGTCCCACTGTATGTGACACTAGAGAGGTTGCACCTCAGATCCTGTGTTCAGTTTTGGGCCCCTCACTACAAGAAAGACATTGAGGTGCTAAAGCAAGTTCAGAGAAGGGCAACGAAGCTGGTGAGGGGCCTGGAGAACAAGTCTGATGAGGAGCAGCTGAGGGAACTGGGGCTGTTCAGTCTGGAGAAAAGGAGGCTGAGGGGAGACCTGATCGCTGTCTACAACTACCTGAAAGGAGGTTGTAGCATGGAGGGCATTGGTCTTTTCTCCCAAGTAACAAGCAAATAGATCAAGAGTAAACAGCCTCAAGTTGCACCAGATGAGGTTGAGATTACATATTAGGAAAAATGTCATAGTGGAAAGAGTTGTCAGGCATTGGAACAGGCTGCCCAGGGAAGTGGTGGAGTTGCCATCCCTGGAATTGTTCAAAGGATGTGTATATGTGGCTCTTAAGGACACAGTTTAGTGGTGGACTTGGCAGTGCTATGTTAACATTTGGACTTAGTGATCTTAAAGGTCTTTGCCAACCTAAATGATCCTAAGGTTTTATGATTCTGTATTCATGTTTGGTCTATGAACTGATGATCAACTCTATTTACTGAGAATGAATAATGTAGAATTTTCCCCAAAATACAGTAAGTTAATGATATAATAAATATACTTTGTAAAGTCTCTAATCCACATTCTCATAATCTTCATCTATGAAATTTATTAAATTGGTTTTTGTTTTCTAATACAGATCATAGACCGTTTTTGAATGATTAGGTAGCGCTAGTGCTTGTCTAAACTGTGGCTTTTTTTCTTAGGTGCTTTATATTGCCCACAGAATCATAGAATGGTTTGGGTTGGAAGGGACCTTAAAAGTCATCAAGTTCTAGCCCCCCTGCCATGGGCAGGGACACCTTCCACTAGATCAGGTTGCTCAAAGCCTCATCCAGCCTGACCTTGAACACTTACAGGGATGGGGCATCCACAGGTTCTCTGGGGAGACTGTTCCAGTGTCTCATCATCCTCACGGTGAAGAATTTCTTCCTTATATCTTACCTAAATCTACTTTCAGTTTAAAGACCAGTTTTCTTATCTTTCAGACTTACTCCTCAGTATCTGAATTTAAATTTTTCTTGCATAGCAATAGGGCTTTTCTAATTGCTTTTTAATATTAGACTTTTTATATTAGAAGATTTCATGTCTTCTTTTTCTTCCAAGTTCCTACAGCCTACAGTCACATCTTTTTGCTTCTCCATTAGAAGTTCCATAGTTGATCACACCAGGGCTATGAAGAGGAGGATTCTTATCACTAAATTTGGAGAAGCATACAGTTGTTAAGAATTTTCTCTTTTCCCATAATGAACTTATTACAATGTATATGACACAACTGCACAGGGTACTAGGTAACCTCATCTTACCACATGAGGTTGCGCAAGAGGGTCTTTCAAGATTCCTTCCAACCTGGGTTGTTGTATGGTTAAATCATTATAACTAACTATAAATAATAAATATATTTATCCCTTTATTTTGTATGAGGCACACAATTCATATAAGATGCCTTCATTTGTAAAAGCATTGGTAACACAACAACTAGAAATTAAGAAATACTAAAAAAAATTCCAGAACCATGTAATGTGAGAATGGAATTTCAGCAAGAATAGTTTCTTATGGGTTCAGCTCTACTAGGAAATTAATGTGTTTGACATATCAGGAGCTTAATGTGTAGGAACTTAATGTGGTTTGACAATTTCAAATGAACTTGACAGCAACAAAACCTGCTTTATCTTTCAGTGAGATGAGTGGTTATCTCCTACATACATATTGAATCGCAATCCCTTTAGGTTAAAGGCTGTATCATCTCCCTCATCTTTAAAAACCTTTGCATAACTTGGGAGTTGTAGGTATAATAGTAATGCTAAGGGACAGACTACATTGCTAGAAGAATATTGGCTTGGAAAAGGAGGTTTCAAATTCATTTAATACAGGCACAGTTTCTCTCAAACAGCACAAGTTTCAAGGAACTTCTCACATCTGGAAAATATTTGATTTCTTTGTCTCTTTCTGCATTCCCTTCATTGTGTTAAACCTCTTTGTGTTAAACCTTGTGTATTTTTCCTAGGCTTTTACATTTGCTGTTTGTTGTTTACCTTCCTTATCACCATGTCTTCTGTTGTGTTACCACGTGCTCCAATTGCTGTCTAGAGCAGCTCATCTGTAATTCCTGAAAGAAAGTGATGTGGGTTCTCAAGATGCCTTCTTCAGCATTAACTGCTTGCCACATAATCTGAAGAACTGAGCCATATCAGGGCTAAAAAAGTTGTTCTGTGTACTTGATTCCCAATGTAGATGTAAAAGAGGGTTTTCACCTCCAAAACTGCAGTTACTAATCTAAATGAGTTTATAACTGGAGTGTCAGTGTTGAATACTTTCTCTAAGTTGGTAAGATTTCACATTCTGGTTAGGTATATGTAACTATTTGGATTTTGACATTAACGATATAACTTCTGAAATGTTTTTCATGAGATTTGAGCTGATGAACTGGAATGCATTTTATCTTCTCAGTTTAGGAGATTTCTGGTCATAATCAAATGGATGATAGAAATGAATATCTTATGTTTGCCCAAGGAAACATAACACCGTATGTCTGTGTTCTACCTCGGGGAATAAAGTTTCAATGTATCTAAAATCATTACATGCTCAGATTTACAAGATAACTGAAGTCATAATTATTTTGATCGAATAATTGGTGCCCACTTGAAGGATTTCACTCTTGAATTGAGGTATACTCTAGTACTTAGAAACTGAGTCCTTGATGGTCTTCACACCCATGCACTAACTCATGCCAGAACTCTTCAGACAGTTACTAGCAATTAACCTAGTTGAGAAAGAGAACCTGTTGTCATATCCTGCTATAAAAACTGGAGATGACGAGTTAGCCTGATAATAGAAGATAAAATGGAAAGCTCCTTTAAAAAAAAAAAAACATTTTGGCATGCAATTTATCCCTTTTTCTATCTTAAAATATAAATTAATGGCCAAGTTGCTATTCTATGTGACCTGGCTGTCTCATACACAAGAACTTATCTATTTTCTGCTTTCTAATTTTCATAAAGAGTTATTTTTAAATGCATATTATTTTCATAGTTACTACTGGTTTGAATTTGGAAGGAATGACACATTATTCTACACGATCTGCCTGTAACAGAACATGAGGGAAAAATTTTTTACAAATGAAAAACTGGTCTGGGTTGCCCAGAGAGGTGGTAGACGCCCCATCCCTGGAGACATTCAAGGCCGGGCTGGATGGGGCTCTGAGCAACCTGATCTAGTTGCAGATGTCCCTGCTCATTACAGGGGGTTGCACTAGATGACCATTAAATGTCCCTTCCAACCCAAACTATTCTGTGTTTCTATATCTTACAATGTAAAGAGATAGCTAAAAGTACTTCTGCTTCTCCTACATCTGTTTATCTCAGTGAGACTTCCTTGTAAAAAATACAGTACTGTGAAACACTGGGATCTGTATGATTAAGGAACATAAATAGTAGTGTTCAGAGCTTTCAAGTTTATTGTTTTAGTGATCTGTAGAAAACATATTCAATCTGTTAACAATTACACATATTTTTAAGGTTTTCTTCTCAAACTCATATGATAGAAATTTTTAAAATGACAGGTTCAGGAGTGTATTTCTATGTGAAGTAATAGGCAAGTATTGGCTCCCTTTATAAATTCTACAGATATCAAAAGTGCAGACTTAAATATTTAGGTGTTCAATAGCTCTTGTAAGTTTCTGGCAAGTTTTGCTTGCTAACAACAGAGAGTGATTTTTTTTTTTTGTCTATAGTGGGCAGTTACACCAGTTGCATGCCTTCTAATTAATTTGAATTATTGGTACTGTCCATCAATTCATTTGGAAAGATTCTTCCATCTGTTTAGTAAAGCTGTCTTTCTAGTGAGTCTTGAAAAATGTTCGAAAACTATGTACCAAAAAGGAAATAGATAAGTATTTTTAATATATAGTACAAACTTCTTTTTTCTTTTTTTTTTTTTTTTTTTAAAATTGTATGAGACAACAGGTATCCCTGAAAAGATTTTTAATTTTCCCTTACTTATCACATATCTGTGTGGTGAGTTGATGTTTGCTGGCTGGCTGGCAGATGCCCACCAAGTTGCTCTCTCCCTCCCCCTCTTCAGCAGGACAGGGGGAAAATATAAGACAGAAAAGCTCGTGGGTCAAGATAAGGATGAGGAAGTCACTCAGTGATTACCATCATGGGCAAAACAGACTCAACTTGGGGAAGATTAATAATTAATAACAGAATGGGATAGAGAGAAATATGCTAAACTGTGCTAAACTGAACCCACCTTCCCCTCACCTCTCTTCTTCCCAGGCTCAACCACCTTCCTTTGGTCCTGCCTCTTCTACCTCCCACCCACCGAGTGGAGCAGGTGGATGGGGATTGGGGTCAGTCCTCCTCCCTCTCCTTCTTCTCTGATCTTGGTATCTTCTGGGGCATTTCTCCCATGTTTGGTGTTTGTTGATTTTTTGGGGTTTTTTTGTTTGTTTGTTCCCCCCACATACTTCTCTCTTACAGCTGCTGCACAGCTTTTTTTTATCCTTTCTCAAATACCTTATCACAGAGGCACCACCACCTGGGCTGAGGTCCCAGCTGTGCCCTAGGGTGGGTCAGTTTGAGGTGGCTGGGACCATCTGGAACTGGTTGTGCCCGGCATGGGGCAGCCCTGGCTTCTCCTACCAGAGGTGCCCCACGGCCAGCACCTGGGCACCGGCACCCAGTGCAGCCTGAAGAAACCAACCGCACTCAAACACACATAGTGATTTTAAATGTTGTTCTTGCCATGACTCAGAGCTGAAGCTCTTAATCTTGCTAGGTTTTGCTCAGATACCTCTGACATGATTTATTTAGCGTATTGATAGTTTTTATTAGCATACAGTAATGTTTGCCCCTCATAGGAAGAATCTGTTCCTTTGGGAGGCAGTTGGGTGTCATAAGGTATGTAGTCATTGCAACCAAGTTCTTTAAAATTACAGAGCTGTACACACAATTTAACACAGGTGATGCAACATCTCATGTATGCAAGTATGCAATGTTGCCAAATGAAGCTGCTCATCTTATTTAGTCATGGAAAAGGTAAGATTGTCCAAATTTGAGGTTGAAGGATGGTAAAGGACATATTGGGATAAGCGTTATTGACAGTCTAGTATGTTTGAGTGAGGGTCCAAAAAATTTAATTAATGTATAATGTCATAATAAAGTAGTACTCACAGTTTTATTCTACCATTAACTCTGAGATTGTTTTGTTTGTCTGTTTGTTTTTAAATTGATGGAATGATTTTATTTGTAACTGTGCATCCTCTCTCCTGCATTCACCAATCCACTTGTTCTGTAGGTTTTAATTTACCGCTGAAATTCTTTATACCGGATAAAAGATAAATCTTTCCCGTGGCTGAAGACAGCCAGCAGATCGGCTGTCTTTCCTGAGGCATTAAGTGGTGGCTTGAAAAGTGTTATAGTGTAACTGAAATTTGAATATGCTTGTTAGACAAAGGATCAGCCTGTCTTAATTTTCCTGGTTTCAGGGACATTCCCAGAATACCTGACAGCACGCATGCACAGCTGGAGTCCAGTAAGTTTCAATTGTGGGGTAGGAAAATCTTCTCTCTCTTTTATGTAAGCACAAATAAATTGAAAAATGTCATCTGTAGTCAGTATAGCTCTCATCTCTTTGTCTGTATTTGTCTCAATATGTCACCTTACTGTATTATCTATCTACCTTTGGTTAATAATAAACTATCAAAAGTCAGGATATTTTGATTTAGGCTTGACATTTGACTATAAGCTTAGGCTATTTTTGACTGAAAAGAAAAGTATCATTCTAACTAATATACAATAACGTTAATAGTAATTTTTAATTTCCTGTTTTATTGTCTTGCATTTCAATTGTACCTTATAAACTAAAAATAGGGATCAAATATTCTTTATTTGCAACCTGAGAGACAGCTACTTTGAAATCAGAGCACTTCTACTTTATTAGAATCACTCAGAACTCTTTAAATTGGCTAAACCAGTATTTCATGTGGGGAAAAATAACTTGTTCTTTGGCTTAGATCTGATAAGATGGATTTCAGCCTGGAGTTATTTTTTATCGTTGTTTTAGAACTCCTTTATAATAGAAGCTATGAATAAATGCAGTGACATAGACTTGATTATAATAATATGAAAAACTCCTCCAATAACTTTTCACAGATCAGCCAAGTCTTAAAATAAAATCCATTTAATGTTTTGTGAGATGTGTAATGTCTTTTGTATTTATAAAAATACTTTACTTTTACTTTATGTTTTGTCTGTCAAAACTTGTCCTCTGAGAGTTTGCAGACCTTCAAAATTTGAAACAAAATGCACAAAAAATATTATGTACATTTTGATGTTTTTGTACAAACCTAATTACAAATTAGTCTAATTGTACAAAATAATAAGGGCCCTTCAGAAGACCGAATTCCTTTGAATACAGTAAAGTATTCACTTTACTATTTTGAAATATTGGGCCATCAACTTACTGACATAATTACAGTTGGAAATATCTGAATAAACTATTTTTCATTCTATATGCTTCGGATGACATTTTGCAGCTCTAATAAATAAATAAATAAATAAACTTGGAAAGCTTTTAATTGCATCTGAGCACTGAAAGATTGAGTATCATTATTCGGTAATTTTAAATAGATAAAGTTGTGATAAATATAACTTTTTTTATTGTGTGTTTGGTTATACTTGTACATTTTTTCTTTGAAGAACATTGTGAAATATCCACAAGTGCTACTATTTATAAAATATTTTTACTTATAATTACAGGTTCTAGTTCATTTGAATCTCAAAAAATGGACCGACCTTCTATTTCAGTGACTTCTCCTATGAGTCCTGGCATGTTAAGGGATGTTCCACAGTTCTTGTCTGGACAACTTTCAGTATGTAAATATTTCCTTAATATTAGTGTTGTACTTTTTGCAGCATATATAACTCACACTGTAGAGTGTGAGCTACCTCTAACATAAATTTGTTGTTACACTAGCTACATTTTTTTGTTAATGCTATATATCTCAGTGTAGATAGGGCCATAGTTTCATAAGGACATTCAATTTTATGTGCTTTTGGAAATTATATATATATTTATGTGGTTAGCTGGACTGCTAGAATTAAACTTTCAGAAAGGCCTAATCCTGGGCTCCAGTTATGTCTGTGCTATGGAGCGTATACACTTTTTCAACTGTAACATGTACAGTTGGCAGATTTTATTACCTGTGTGCTTGGACATTAATATTGCTTATTTCTTTTGCACTACCTTTCATATATACCTTTCCCCAGATATACCTTTGATTGTTTACTAATGTTGTATTCTTTGTACCACTGTTTATTCACTTTTGTTCTTCACTCTCATTGACAACAAAGTTCATCACCTGAATGTTTGCTTTAAAAGAGTATTTTTTTTTGTACTAAAACAAAGAACTTGAGTTTTATACACCTTTCTGTGTCATTTACAACTCCAAAGTGTGATTTTTCAAAAGTGCTCAGTTGTGGCCTGCTGCATGTTGAAAAGGAGAGAAAAATTGAATGGAAACAGTGAAAAACTGGTGTTAAACAAGTTTGAAAAGGTCACATTCATATTTCTTCCAAGTTGTTGATGTTAAGATAATGAGTGTGCCGTAAAAATATGCGTAAAATCTAAGCAGACTATAGGTCTCACAGAAATGGTTTATGGTGTTGGTAGAGGAGGGGCAGAAATATTTTTCTGTCTGTTCAGCAGCTATGTTGGCTCGATTTTGCAATGCATGAGACATTATTTGTTTTGCTCATCAGACCAGCCATCTACAAGATATAATTTTTAATTATCTGTAATTGTTGTAGTTAACTACTTTGAAAGACTCAGTCCTTTGGTTAAACGGAAAACTAGAAATCTTGACTGTAGAGTGTGGAATGCTTTGCACAAAATACAATACACAGGAACATGAACTGTCAAAATACACAGACCAAGGTTTCTAAAAACCAATTTAGTTTCAGAAGACAGCAAAAACTATTGATAGTGGAAACAGGGTGGAAATAAATATCTTTTGTCTGAATCTCATGGAAGATTAGGCTGTCAAAAAGTTTAGGTTCCTAGCTCCCAGCATGAAATTCAAGACCTAGAGTAAGCAGCTCACATATCCAATGCACAGGCACTGTGGAATGATGATCCAAATACGAGCCACACAGAAATTCATTCCTCTCTTTCTCAGTTTCAGAAACAAAATCTTCAGGAGCTTAAGATTAGAATTTATTAGTAAAGTCAGTAAGTCTGTTGATTTTGTGCTTATTGGAGTTTGAAGTGAATAAGAATAGTATCAGGAGATTGCAGGTATATTCTAATTTACTGAGAATAACAGAATTCACAAGGTTATGTGTCTTAGAATGGCATACAAATTTAGTGTTTAACCGCAACGTTCCTATTTTTAATTATTTTTGTATGTTTCAGGAAATAAATGCCTTTATTAATTTTATAGCATTTTTTTCCATCTAAGGAAACCAAATAATGTCAGGGGACATTTAAAGATCTTTCCTACATTTTTCCTCTTTGTACTGTACGAAATTATATATGATACTCCCTTCTACACAATACCTTTGTTCCCCTCAGAGAGCAACTGATATATGAGAATGCACAGCTCCAGTTGACAGTGAAATCAGAAATTCTCAGTAACTCTCTAACTTAAAGTACCACTGTCTCAATGTTGACACCTAAAATTAGTAGACAGTTTGAAAATATGGACACCTATCTAACATCAGCAGCTAAAGAAAAATTGGGAATAGCTGTATTTCATGTTATCAAGTTAATGGCATGACCCAGCTCCTGCTGCTGTTGGCTCAAGGCTTTGGGAGGTTAGTGCTAAACCTTTTTGCTTTGCAAGGAAGGGTGGCTGTCGCAGTGTCTGAAGATGGTATGGATACATAGCAGCATGGCACCTATTAAGGCACATTGAAATGTCTAGACTAAAACACATTTGTAGAAAAAAGATTATTGTGAGACTAGTGAACTGTTCTACAGGAACAGTTTTTTTCAAAACAGCAGATATCTGTAGTTTCTTTTCAATCTGATATTTTAAGTTAGTTTTGAATGATTGCAAGGGGTTTTTTTACTTTTCAAATTTGGGGTTTGTGTGTCTTGAAGATAGTGAAATGAATAGTTTTTCCTTCACTATTAAAAATGTTGGTTTCTCATTGTATAACTTTGAAAAGTTTTGAAACTTTGGAAGAATTAGTGAAAAAAACCCTCTTTGTAGAGTTGGAGATGCTTTGAAAAATTAGAGTGGATATGAGATTTTCTGATTTTGGGCCTCTAGCAAAGGTGGAAGAATAGAGAAAAATTGAATTAAAAAAATCTCCCGAAGTTCCAAAAATTTTTTTAGTTAGAACATGAAAATACAGACAGGATTCAGTATTCGGGTTTTCCACGTTTTTAATCAGCTCTTTTCTGACAGAACAGTTCGTGGAACACCCGTTCGTTCCAAATAGCTGAGTAAGATGGAAATGGAAGGAAATACTAAGTTGTGAATGTAATTGGGAATGTACTCTTTATGGTGAGCACCCAGGCAGGAAAACAACTGCAGAGCCCTGGCAGTAGATGGGCACAGGTTGCTGTTCTTTGTGGAAGTGGAGGGTCAGTTGACATTCTGGGCAATGGTGGCTGAATTAAGAGAGGTGTGATGAATGAGAGGGAACAGATAACAGGCAAGATTTTTGGAAGTATTTTCTGTAGTTTCAGACAACGTCATGTAGTCTTGTTGCGCTGTTGTCAGGGCAGCTGTAGTTAGTCGGCTGTGAAATACAAAAGCTGTGGGCAGAAGTGGAGATACCTACAGCTCAGGTGGAGGTCTGAAGTATCTGAATAAATACTTGGGTATATACATCCTTATTCAGACAGTGCTACATATCCTTCAAGGGTTTTTATATTAATAGTGTTTTGGAACGTATTTCTTTATGTTCAGTATGGTTTTAGCCAGTTTAGCCACAGTGATGCCTTTCTGTCATTCAGGGGTGTCTTTCTCTGTCCATTCAGTCTTCTGTGTTTTCCTCTGTATTGGCATTGGTCTGTGTACCTGTTTTCTTCTGTTGAGGTTACAATGACGCTCCAGGGCTGGCTAATAGGATTTCCTATGAAGCATGCCATCTCACATAGCAAGGGAATCTTCTTTCCGTTAATAATTATTCTACCCAAATATATATTTAGTTGAACAAATTACGTGTAGTTAGAGGAAATGATTGTGCGTTATAACTTACTAAGTTATATACAAAATTCATCGGCATTCTGTGCCATTTATTTTATAGCATTTTTGATCCATGTTGTTCTTTCAGGGGAGTATCTGTTACTGCAATTATTGTTTTATTATTATTTGCTTTGTCTGTTTCCTGGTTTTGTGTTATCTTTCACTGATTTCTCTTTCCTTTAACATCATTTTGAAAAAGTTAATATTTGTGTATTGGTGCTCTTCATTGCTGCATTCTGGCTACTTTTTCAATACTGTATGACAAGTATAACTTGGAATGATTTTGAAATAGTTAGGCTTAGAGACTGATAATGTGACTAGAAGACCATGTAAATGGATACAGGTATAAAATTACAATATATATTTTTTTTTGTACTGGTGGAAATTCTAACAGAAAAGGAATGTCTTTTTATAAAATTATTTCCTTGTACAGCTGAACCACAGAACCACTTCAATAGATTTTACATACATATTGATTTTATAAAGCAATAAAAATACAGTATATTAATTATAGTTGTAATATCTGTGACGTAAAAGAAAGTGGATATTGTACATTGTGAAGGACATACGTCAGCATATTGGGGTGATGAGGTCAGTTATGAGACATGCTCCACTTCCTTCTTCCACCCTTTCCTTTTCGCCTTTCTTTTCTCCCCTTTCTACCTCTACATAAATAAATTACTGTTGCTCTGCTGTCAAAACCTGGGAAGTTTGAGGTAGTGCACACAATGTGCTTATTACTCTCCATTTTTCAAGGCAGAATACGTCAGCTGAGGGTCCTTGGTGAATGGTGGGAGATATTCTACCCCTATTAGGATTGTAATATTCTGGTTTATCTGTATTTCTCTTGTAATATGGAGCAGAAGCAAACTGAAGATCTACTTTTATTGTATGTGAGTAGGTCACATTCTGGCACCTACACATGGTGCTATGCAGTACTGCCTGGGCAGAGTGGGGGCAGCTGCTGCACCTCACAGAGCACAGGAGCACTTCAGACAAAACCTGTGATCCAGACTGTCAAATTTTCTTATATAACCTCTTGCTTTGGTGTGAGAACAAATTACTTCACACATTTTATGGAACAGATTTCTCCAGCACATGTGCATGCCAAGTAAGCAAGGAGGGTGGCAGAAGCATCATCACACCCCCTGTCTCCATACTTTGGGTACATTTCCTATCGAAGTGAATATTGAGTAGTAGCTTCTTTCCATCACTTCGAAACAGATCAATAATCTCAGGAAAACTGGGCAGAGAGATAAAGATGATTCAAATCTTGTCAGATTGCTGTTGTTGTTGTGACCTACTCCCATGCTTCTCTTCCACCACTCACTGGTCCTCTGAGGTATCAACAAGTGCTCCTGTTTGTGTCCGTTCCCAGTACTCGTGCCCTCTCTGTGCCACTCCAGTAGCTGTTGCCCTAAGCTGGAGAGTGGTTGGCTGGAGTTTGTAGTTAGTCCAGCAATTTAGGAATGTTGCCTGTACTGGTGTAGTCTTGATGTAGCCACTGGAAGCCACAAGGCTGTATGTGATCTGAAGTGTTACCTCACAAAAATACGAGTTATAAATGCATCTCTGTGTGCAAGGCAACTACTGAGTTTGCTAAACGCTCTAGTTCTGATTTCATGCAAGGGTTTTACATGTGTACCATTTGTCATTTGTGTCATGATTGATAGAGAATTTAAATATATTGATCATACCTTCCCCCATGTAATGCTGTTACTGGATAGCACTAAGTTTCTTTTTTAAGTGTTTAGGAGGGCTTTTTTGCAGAAATGCCTCTTAGAGTTGCAGAAAAGAGAAAACCTTTACTTCACTTGCTTTACTCTAGAAAGCAAACAAAGCTGTCAGTGCGTGAACTGTACTTGGGTCTGTTTCTGAACATGCATCTACGGTCTTCCTGAAAGAGGTGATCGAACTGAACTTATGTTTCCTACCCCACTTTTAAATCACACTTTGCTGACCTGCTCCTTTTGTTAATGTTATTTCTAAATCTTTTGTGAATGGTACCCGTAGACCTGTAAAGTGAAATCCTTGCTCCTGGGGAATCAGTGCCAAAATTCCTGCTGACTTCCCTGAGGCCAGAATTTCCATCACAGGGTTTTGATACGATTTGGTAACAGATTTAATTTATGCATTGCATTAAAATACTTTGTGTTAGACAGATATGTTGTTGGTGTAAAGCTGTGTTTAAAGTAATAGTTGTGTGTCTTTGTTTTTACTTTTGGTCTTTTAGTTTCCAGCGTGTTGTCCTTTTTGGTTTTGTTTTATTGCTTTTTCTTTAATTTTGCTTACCAGAGCCAAAGCCTTAGTAGAAGAACAACGCCTTTTGTTCCTAGGGTTCAGGTAAAGACTTCGTCTGCCTGACAGAAACTAAAGTTGTGGTTTTTTCTTTCGTTTGTTATGGAAAATGCATAGTAGGAAAACGTTACATTATAGTCCGTTTTCCCATTTTTAGTGTGTTGCTTTAAACCATGTTAACAAGTTTCACGTCATCTCATGAGAAGCTTGTAAAATTCTGCATGGGGGTTAAAATATTAAAATTTAAAGAGACAACTAGTTTTTTGTTTGCTGTTTAGCCAATATTAAACTCCTATAGGTTTCAATAGTGATGATGGCTATGCATCCCACAAACGAAATCTGCGTACTGTTTAAGCAATAAATAATTTTGTGCTTGAGGTCATTATATAAGATGATGTCTCTTTAAATCATTCATTATCATTACTTAACACATCCTTTTTTGCATTTTCCAAGTAATAGTAGCGCCTTGAGTGGAAGACAGGCAAAAAATTTGTACCTTGTTTAAAGAAACAAATTTATTGTGTACGAAACCTGATTCTTGCATTTTAAAAGTACCTCGAAATAACCAAAACTCTATTTAAATAAAAATGAATTCTCGCATTGTGTTACTGAATTTATTTAGCTTCGCTATTCTGTTTAGCTACAAGTTTTTTGCCTTTTTTCATTAGGAAACTCCTACGGTACCGTAAATTAACGCAAAAGTAGGTTTTACTAATACATTACAATGCTTATCTTACTTTGCTGCATGTTTTTCTGTATTAAAAAATAGAATACTATCTGCTTTTCTTACAAAATATTTTTGTAGAGATGTTAATCTTTTGTGTGGGAGCTGTATAAATGTTTCTCTTGCTTGATCAGTTGCTCAAGGCAGGATATAAAGGATGATCTAAATGATCAGAATGAGATGACTAAATTTCATATTGAAATGGAAAAAATATCATATATATATACTTATAAAGGAATTATAAATAAGACTGTGGGGAGTGGTTTGTCTATGACTCATATTTGATAAAGTACAATTTTTTTCACTATATATTATTTCCCAAAAGTAGTCCTTACAACTGCTTAAATGTAAGAGGAAAATTCTCAGAAAAAAATTGAGATTAGAAATGTAATGTCTCAATAGTATTGATTTAGGTTAACATATTATTATATGCTACTGACATAAACCGTCTCTGTATTAAAAATTTAAAACATCCTTTAGCATGATTAAGAAAGTTGGCTTATGCTCATAGTAATGAAATCAAAGAGGGGTACAAACTCAGTCACAAGTTGTTAAGTACTTCATAAAGACAAATGTTGTATATGACATAAGTAGTTTTTTCATATTTATTTTCTTTTTAGATATCTGCAAGATAAATTAAGAAATTAGGTGACAATTGATTGTTAATTTTAAAAAGGAAACATCTGCCTGAAATCTGCATGTTTTATGAAATACTGTAATGTAGAAGTAACATGTAGTTGTTCCCTATTTTAATATTATATAAAATAATGAAATAGGCATAAATTTGTCAGTTCTACTTAGACCAATGTCATCTAAGAAAAAAATATTAATTTGATCAAATGACTACGGAGCTATTGAAGAAAATAAAATAAGTGTAATGCTTGATAGAGAATATCCAGTAAGAGGTCGAAGTGCATGAGGCTTACTCTGTTACCTCTGGGTGGATTACTTTTGATATTGTAGATAGGAATTGTCTTTAGCACCATTCTTGTTTCTGCACAATGTCTGTGGAGTCATTGTGGACCTCTCTAACAGTTCTTTGCAGAGCTCAGTAACAGTCAAAGCTAAATAAGTTTGTGACAAGAGTCAAAATTAGGACCTTGGCAGCACCTTTATAAGTGGACTAAAAGAAAAAGTACCTCATCTGCCCACTTTTAGTAGGGATGGTATATAGTTTTAAATGGTTTAATATAAGTTTACAGTGCAGGCTGCAGAGAATGGAATTTCTCCAGTGATCTTTAAACAAGGGTATTAGAAGCAGTGTACAACTCTGGTTACTTTTTGGCATGAGAAATTAGTCAACTCAGTGCTCTGAGCTGTTGTTTTTAGTTGTCAGGAAGTATAAATTACATTGTGGCCTGTCATACAGCTGTGTCTGTAGAATTCCCTACAAGAACGAGGATCTTCTAACGTTTCTTTTTGTACCTATTTGTTTAATTGCTCTCAGCAGCAAATACACATCTTTGTTCTTGCTTGCATCTCCTTTACTTGTTAGTCTGAAACTGATCCTGGTGATAAATGTCCCTCACTCTGGCACAAGTTCCTCTTCCACATTTCGCTCCATGTTGTTCCATTCATTTTCTAGGTCTTGTATCACTGGATGATTTTAAAACTGCAATTATTATTTTATAATTATTTTTTCCCTACCATGCACATTCTCCTGAACTTTTACTAATTCAGTTAGCATGCCAGCAATTTTCTAACTTATAGAGTGCAGCTTTGCAATATCTTTGTAGGGAATGATCTCCTCTTTAATTTGTATTTTCATGCAATATCTCATTTACTTGGTGGAACCTCCTTTTTGGAATTGCCGCAAAACCACTCTTTTTTTCTAACTTCAAAAATTTCAGACATCCTTTTTGCTTTAATTCAAAACATCAGTATATTTGATCATGTATAAAAATATATGCGAGCGTTTATTTGGCATTATTGAAATTTGTTTAAAGAAATCTAGATTAGGGCAGCCTGAACAGCTCCATAATTTTCTGCCCTGCATATCCTAGAAACTCTTCATTTTGATAGCCTTTTCTTGTATTTTTTCCAGCATATCAGATAGCAACTGAAGCAGACAGCAATAACAGTTTGGTTTAGCAACCCTCCGTAGTCAGGTAGCTCGCCTCAGCTATGCTGAAGACTTTACCACCTCAGGGCAATTTCTGCATCTACATAAACTTAAGTCCAAATAAAATGATGGCTGTAAGCATTTTTTTAAATAAGCAGATTTTTTTTCTTTTGCAATGACAGATCCTGCTGGTGCATCTCTTCTTTCAGAATAATGCAAAAAAGAAGAAAAGTAGTGTCTCAGTTTCAAAATACTACAAAAATAAACAGCAATATAGGTTACATAAAGAATTCTAGAGAACAGAAGAACAAAAATGCCTGGCCAGCTGTTTCTCAAACTCAGTGGTATTTGAGTGGTCTGTGGTGGTAGAAATCAAGCTGCAGGGCAAGTGGTCTCTCCCATTGGCAAAAGTTTTCTCTCTTTTCCATGAAATTCATGAAACAACCCTTACAGAACAAATAAAGAAACAAAATGTAGCATAGAATGAAAACCATAAAATATTCTCTGTTTTTAAAAGTCACTTAAGTTGTCACATAAGATATGGTGTGCCTGTATGTGCTGCACACAAAATAGCATTAGAATTACATTGTGAAGCAAACAGTCAAGTATTCATGAGACAGGAATGTAAGAAGTGACAATAATAATATTATCTAGATTTTCTGAACTTATTTCCCTTATGCATATGTATTAGAATATGGGTCCTAATTACATAATTACTTCTTTTCTAGAACTCTGACCCCAGTCACAGTTTCAGGATGTACTGAATTAAATGCCTGTTTGCCTAAGTGTAGGTTATAATGGAATTTTAGTAAAGAATTAGGTGCGCATCTGCCTAGGGAAGGAGCCTAGGGAAAGAAAGTATTACAAACGCGTGTGGCAAATAAGTTTCCAGGACTTCAACAGTAAGTGGAAAGATCTTTGGAAAGCATTCAAGCTGGATCACATTCTAAGTGAATTTTGAGTGCCTACATCCTAAATTATCTAGGTAGACAAAGTCCTATTAAATGAGGTTTTTTAGAGGTGTAAGCCTCCACATTAGCATCAGCCAAGCAAAGTTTTCCTGTGGTGTAATTTATATAAGTTTAGCTTTCCCTTTCCTTCACTGAGATCAGAATTGCATCATTGAAGTTTCTTAGAGTGTCTTTAAGAGTGTCATTCCTGCATGTGTAAAAAAACTGCTGAATGGAGGGTTTGTAGATTCTGTTCTGCTAGTCAGCTACTTAAGTCTTTCAGTGCTGAGCATAAGATCTGTACATTTTTGTGGGGCTTTCACCCTATGGACTGAGTAATTCAATGTTCTTCACTTTGTAGTGTTAGGAATCTTTTCTGCATACAACTCAACAAAGTTATAAAAGAAAAATAAAAATCCTCATCAACTTTTTTGTTATAAGTGTGCTATCCTGTGTTTATTTCACAACATAAAATATTTATAATATTCTAAAGGTGTGGTAGGATTGTCCTGCATTTATTGATTAGGAATGGAGAAGCTATGGTAAGAGTCTGAGACAATCGGTTTCTATCCAGGCGTAATACACACCTCAGACTTCAATTCCAGTGCTTTACTTAGCACTCCAAATCAAGCTCCAGGGTCTCATGCCAGTCTCCTGGACAATGAAGAACATGCAATTAGTAAATACCTTTTGAACTGTTTTAATGGACCCACCCCTCGATACAGAAGAGCTCTGGTAAAGAAGAAAGGATGGAATCCCATCCTCCTGGACTGCACATGGCTGTCTTAAATGGATGTCCTTTCTCTCCTTGTGAATAGAAAATACAAGGTTCTTGTTGGAAAATACCATACCATCTGAATATTGTCATAATACTTATGCACACGAGAGTCAGAGTTAGATCAGTCCTATTCCTAAACTCGTTTTCCATGTTCAATGTGTTATTTTAACTCCTTATTTCTCATTTTCATTTCTAATTTCCTGCCTTGACTTCTTGCTAGATTTTCTTTCATTCCATTCTCTCTGTGCAACATGTTTTGTGCCAGTTACAGAATGGCGCTTTTTTTGTCACTGCATTCCATTTCTGTCATTCAGTCTGTTTTTGTCCCTCTTCCATGGTCGCTGACGTTAGTGTCTCCATTCTTCATGTATTTCACCAAGAAGCATCCTGTATCCTTAATTTTCCCAGTAATTCTAAAGCAGTTTTGGATTTGTGCCTTCTTCCTTCTTTTAATCCCATGAGAATCCAATCCTATTCTTCCCTCTGTGGGGTTCTTTGTCCATTCTCTCACTCCCAGTTTCTTCTCTTTGCATCCAAGTCAAATGACATCTGGGGTTATAAGTGCCTGTGCTGTATTTTGGAGTGCTAGCAGTATGAACACAGGAGAGCGAGCCTTTTGGTGGTAATTCTACCTCCTGACTTTTCCTGTAAGAAGCCAAATTACAGGAAATTACAGGGAAAATATGCCCGTTATGTACAAGGTTTTCCAAGTATTTTTAGAGCATTAAGAGAAAAGTAGAAGTTATGAGTCAAAGCAAATTTCAAGTTCTTCTTCCAAAACATAGATGTTAGAGCATCTCAAAGAAATGGTGTCAGATGATTTAACTTTCTGCTTAGAGTCATTCTTCAAATATTGAGGCTGAAGTTTTCCTGCAAAAATCCAGTCTGCAACAAATGTGGCTAAGGGTTATTTAGCCTGAATATGAAAAAATAATTTGGGTTATATTTTAGACACCCACATCAGGATCATCTCACCTTCATGCAGACACAGTTTGTGATAGTCTTGATCACAAAAATACTGCGTTCTGCTTGAGCAAGTATTTTTTTTTTACCCTCCGAAAAAAGATGAAGAAGGTTATCTTCAGTGGTACTCCCCTTGGGGTATGGGACTAACCAAGTCTGACCTTTGCTCAAGGACTCCCAAGGAAGCCTGTGGGCAGATACATTTAGTGTCAGAGAATATTTAAGTTGACTTGCACTTGAGAGGTCATTAGAGCTTTGCTTTGGATTCATACAGTTGATGCAAAGCTTTCTGCTTGTGATCTGTAGCTGGATGGAGATGCCTATACTCCAGATAACTCTCAGTTTAGAAAAAATACTGACAAAGCCTCTTGCTTTCCAGGGATGTAGAAACAGCATCTAGAACTCTTTTTAATCTAATGTATTAAAGATAATTTCTCTCACACAGTTTTCTGCTTTAGGAGCCAAAGCCCTTTAACTGTTGGTACCAGAAACCTATAAAGTCAGTAACAGGACCAACAGCATGATAACAGAGGACAGGTATCCTCCCCTTTTTAGTATCAATTCAAACACTGGTGGTTGGTGGCTACAGGAGTTGCAAGATCCACAGTAGTGCAGAAGGAAGAAGTACACTGCCACTATTGATTGATTTGGTGTGTCTTAGTGTAATCTCGCTTAATGAAGTATTAGGAATGGCAGAAAGCTGAGTCAGCCTCTTGTTGGTGAGTCAAAAGTCTTGAGAATTTCGTGAAGACCTTTCTTCAAGTGGCTGAAAATCTCAAGATGAAGAGCTATGACAGCAGATGGAGACCCTGTCTCTGAAATGTGAGATGGGCTCCACAGAAAATGCACCTTTCCCTGGCTTTGTTTACCTTAGCCAGGGTATATTCATGCCTAAAGGTGCACTGCTTGGTTAGCTGTGGAGCTGGACATTATCCTGTCTGATTCCCCTAAGTTCAGGCAGAGTTAATCTTTCCTTCAAATGGCCTTGTTTGTCCTCTGTCTCAAGCAAACTCCCCAGGAAGAGAGTCTCCTCTGTCATCTGTAACGATGCTGCAGTTGTACCACTATGTAATGAATCCTTTATTTTGTCTTAACTGCACCATTTCACCCTTCCACATTGAGTGCTCTAAAGCAAGTATATCCTCTCCTTTAATAAGTCATTTTCAGCTACAGTATTCAATCTGAAATAGCTAAATAGCAACTCTTAATGACTGTAGTAAAAAAGGATAGTAGATCAAGTCTAAGACTGATTAATAATAATTTCTACAGATTAGTAGTAGTTTTTGTCTTGTTGTTGCTGAATTGGACTGTGAAGAACATTTAGAGATTGAAAAATATTTAGAGGTTTAAAGTATTGATGATCTTATCTCATAGTCTTTCCAGCAAAACAGGACATGAAAAACGTATTCATTCATTGTGCATAAGCTCCTTAGAAATGTATATATATGAACACCATACATCAGTAATTCAAGTAATACAGTATCACTGCCAAGAGATAATAATCCTAACCAGAGCACTATGTGAAAAACAATTAATAATAAATGATGCACTTATTGTACAGGGTTTTAAAAAATAGTAACTCCTGGTACATATTGAAGCTATTATAGTAAAAATTTCTTTTTATGCTTTGTTATAGATACAAAGCAGAACATGGTCTCTTCTGTTTAAGTAACCAATACAAATAGAAGCTTATGATCAAAATTCATTTTAAGGATTAATATACTACTTTGTTGTAGATATGAGTTCACTAATTAATATTTTCCCATTACAGATAAAACTGTGGTATGACAAGGTTGGTCACCAGTTAATAGTGACAATACTGGGAGCAAAGGATCTTCCTTCAAGGGAAGATGGGAGGCCAAGGAATCCTTATGTTAAAATTTACTTTCTTCCAGACAGAAGGTATTTAATTAACTGCTTTCAAGTGTACAGATACAAAATTTATGTAAGATTAAATTTTATTATATTGCAATGGTGTATTTATGTATTTAATTAATTACTTTCAAGTATACAGATACAAAATCTTATATAACATTAAATTTTATTATGATGCAATGGTGTATTTGTGTGAAGTATTCAGAACTTTTTCTTTAATTACTGTGTGTGTTTTCTATCACTTATATAAGAATCAGCAATTTGTCTTGTTGAGTACTTTTTTTTCCTGACATGGAAATTCATTTTCCTTTCCTTAGAGGTAAAAGCTAAGTAAACAACAATATATTTCTTGTGTAGTAAAAGAAAACATGCTAGAGGTAAAATACACTTAAATAAATCAAGCATTTAATTAGATGAAGATACTGAACTCTCTTTTATTAAACAAATTTCAATGGAAAAGCTTATCTAATGTAACTTGTTTCAGTTCTCAAGGGTAAACAAATCTTTAGTGTAATAGAAATAATTACATTATTTGTTTTAGCAGTGTGTCTAAAAATATTATTTCTTAGTTAATATTTTGTTCCAGCTTCTAAGTAGCAGTTCAGAAATACAATAAATATATTACAATTGCAAGTATTAGCAAACTGACAGTATCTGCATTGCCACATTAAAAAATCCACATAAATTAGTACCACAGCTGCATTATGCAGTAATCAGCAGGTTTAAAATTAAGCATTGTTATGAGAACTCTTGTCAGTATTCTCAGTAGAAGGAGCGTGGGTGTTTCACAGTGAAACTTATTTCCAGCAGAAAATATTCTTTCAAGCAGAATTATTCTGCAAAACACATTGCTTTCAACCACAGCCTGGAGCCAGAACCAGGAGTTCCACGGTAGCCTCACATGGCAACCTCATTATGCTTCAACACCTCAGGCCAAGCTTGTAGTGGAGATCCACCTTCAACCTGGGTAGATCCTTGGGGTGACCCAAAGGGTTTTAGGAGCTGTTTCAAGAATTCTGTTCCTTCCAGTGTTGCTGGAAAAAAACGTGTAACTCATTCTTAGGGCTCCTGGTTTCCCCGCTGTGGAGCCCTTAGTCAGGCAAACCCTGTAGAGGAGGCCCCACTCTGCCCACAGCTCCCTGGCCATTCCTTCATGTGGGCCAGCTGCTCCCTCCTGTTCTGCAGTTTTAGAGTCAGCCGCTGTAGGACTGGAAGTTTGAACGAAACAGCTGTCTCCATTATCTGAAATGCAGATTTTTGCTACGCCCAATGTTATCTGCATACGTGTTCGACTGGTGGACTGTGCCTCATGTGATTCCCATTTACAGAAGTATGTTTTGCTTTATGAAATGCTGTTTCCAAAATAAACATATTAAAATATTTCTATTTTTTCAGGGAACTTCTTAAAATTGGAATTGGCACGTGAACTGGAAATCACCTACCTTTAGTTTTTAATATGAAGTTACGAGTTATCCTCAATATGTGTGCTGAACTTTATTTTATCGTAAAGGACTGATCCTGACATGTAGTGCCCATAACACTATAAAATGTACTACTGATTAAAGATTTCCTACTTTCCATGATATTACAGTATGATGGTCTTTTGAACATTTTTAATATTTAATTGTTTTTTTTGCAGTGATAAAAATAAAAGAAGAACAAAAACAGTAAAGAAAACATTGGAACCTAAGTGGAATCAGACATTCATTTATTCTCCAGTTCATCGGAGAGAATTTAGAGAACGAATGTTAGAAATTACTCTTTGGGACCAAGCACGTGTTCGAGAGGAAGAAAGTGAATTTTTAGGAGAGGTATATGATTATTGATAGTTATTACAGATATATGGTTGCTCGCATATTCATGTCTATATTCAGTATTTTTTACAAAATAATCAAATATAGCAAAGCAAAACTGTTTTAAATTGTTGCATTTGTCCTTATTTTACTTAGTGGTAACCTTATAGTGATCTGTCACTTACTACATAGTACTGATATGAGATTCTTTTTGTATTTATTCTGTTTTAGTAACAGCATGCACATGATTTCTGGATTTCTTTTAGAATTGTTCATTAAAATCCATATTATCTGTTGTTGTATTTTACCAAAATGTTGTAACATTGCTGACGAACTTGCTACAAGATACTTGAATGCTGTGAAGGTTGTTAGAAGGTAAAAAAAAAGTTTTATGAAAGATTTTTTATATATTTAGTATTTAAAAGGCACAGAAACTTGTTTCGTATTAAATGCAAGATTTTTATAAAACTTCAGACAAAGTCCTTAACAATAAGAGAATAATAGAATAGAATTTATGAACATACCTATTTTAAATCTTCTGTTATGTAGTGCTTTCCTACTTTTAAACGTTTTTTTCTTTTTTAGATTCTTATTGAGTTAGAGACAGCGTTACTAGATGATGAACCTCACTGGTACAAGCTTCAAACGCACGATGTCTCTTCATTGCCACTTCCCCATCCCTCACCGTATTTGCCACGCAGACAGCTCCATGGCGAGAGTCCCACACGGAGGTTACAAAGTAGGTTGTTAGTTTTACATACTGTGTATAGTTCATTTGAATTGTCATGTAAAGTACGTTAAAATCCTGTAGATGGGAAGAATTTGTGTGTTAATTTGGAGGCATTATGAATGAGGTCATTTATGATTTTTGATGAGAGTCTGACATGCTACAGATGGTAATACTGAACACTGTGCAATACACCTGTTTTTTCTTATGAGAGCACCTGGTTCAGATCCTGAGCTTGAGCAATTTATCTTGGTCTTTTGGAATGTGTTACCAGTAGATACTTTGAAAATAGAGTATATACAGTATGCTAACAAAAATCGATACGTAGGAATAACTAAAGGGTGAAAATCTTTTCTCAGTACTTCATTGTTTCTCTAGTTTAACTCCTCAGTACTGCCAGTGATTTAAGCTATCCTTCACTGAATTAACTTTATAAAATATCAGTTGACACTGATATGAAAACAAAACAAAACAATAAAAACCTCAACAAACCAGAAGCTATTTATAAGAATTCTTTGGGGTTTTTTGAATAATTGTGTGTGAGTGTGTGTGTGCATATGGTACATACAAACTCACAGAAACATATGCATTTGTAGCCTTGCAAACAAACTTTGTTATTTCATATGTTCTATGTGGATTCCCTATTAAATAATCCCTTGTATACAAGTATTTCAAGTAGTTGACAGTTTTTGTGTCTGTGCACTGGATGGTGAGAAGGATTAAAATGCTCCATATGATAATATTCTGAGATAGAGTAACAGAGAGTTAGAGCGCATAACCTTCAAGCTGTAAGATTATACTTTTCTACAGAAAGAGGAAAGAAATGATAGTTAAAAGGTAAGGAGTTCTGTTTCAGTTCAGTCATTTTCAGTCTTCTTAAGTACCGTGACTGTTAAGTAAAGCTTTAAAATTATTTTTCTTCTATGTTATCAACCATTTTGTAAAACATTTTAGGAAGTTTAATTTTCCATGTAAAATTACTTTTGCAGACCAGCTGGACATTTCAGTATCTGTTAGTATGTGAAATTTATGAAATTCTGGTTTTGAGAAAATATTCAGTCCTGCAAACAAACCCTATTTTTTTTAGTATTTCCTGTCTGTGAAATAAATTACTGCCATGAAGAATGAATAAAACAGTAACTGTTTTATTTTGAAAAGATTGTACTAATACTTGACTAAAGATCTGTTCAATGATACTGACTCAAAATTTGATTATCAATAAGGTTTTTTAAATGCTAGTACTAATGCTAATGGTCATATTAATACTGATACTAATAATATGCTCAACTGAAGAATCTTATATGCCTGTCTGTAAATGTAGAGGGAAGGACTTACAACTTCTGGTTTGATGAAACAGTAAGATTTGGTGTAGAAGTCCTGTGTTTCAACGAAGATGAAAGGAGTACTTTCACAATTTGAGGTTCTAAAAACTTCAGCCAAATAAACAGTGTTAGATATTTGCTGTGATTTCTGAAGAATTTCCATACTCCTGTGATAAATTATGCTATTTGCATTCCTACTGAGATTGATGTCACTTAAAGAAGGGTTTTCCTTAGTCTCCTGGGAATATACGCACTTCTTGTATCCTTGTGTGTTATAAATCGTTTCCAGTTTAAACAGATAGTTTTCCATGTACAGCTATAGATAAAAAGGTCTCCTGGAATAAAAATGTCTCCTTTTTGGAGACAGGAAAGGCATCCAAATGGAAATCTAACATCTGGTCAGAGATCCTCAACGGTAGCAGCATCCTTTTAGCAATTAAAAAAAAAAAAGTTCTAATTGGTGTCACACCTCTGAAATGGAAATTAAAATATTTCTTGTTGTCCAGAGAGGTGATGGAATATCCTATTGGAGATATCCAGAACTCAATTGGACAAGGCTGTAACAATGCAGTGTAAGTTGTCCAAGCCTGAAACAGGCGTTGCACCAGGTGACTACCAGAAAGCCCTTCCCAACCTAAATGTCATCACCAGGGAACTGGTGAAGGGCAGACAGCTCATCTTATGACAGTTTGGCTTCACTAATAATATATTAATAACATATAGAAGTCTGGTTCTTTTACTTTTTTCTTTTTGAGGTTTCAGAATGGTGTTAAGTTAAACTTAATATCTTAGTTTCTTGTGTCTGAAGTTCTTGATGAAACAGAAGATGTTATCCAGTGGCATGTTACTACAAGGTGAAAAAAATCTCCAGAATGAATACCAGGCATGTCTACAAAGTTTGTCTTTTCCAAAGCACATTTTAGAACACTTCCTGTGCTGTTACACGGCTGGCTGATTTCAATTTCTGGGGCTGCAAAATCTGAGCAGTTCAGTTCTACCACCTTTTGTTCGTTTCTGTGATGCCTCTGTGTATAGAATTAGTGAGTACAGTATGAAGTACTTTATTGCATGCCCCGAAAAATTGTTAGTGTGAGAAATAAAAAGAGAGAGATTTTGAATTACAAGATGATTTGTTGTTTGTATAAATACACATCTACACATCTAAGCTTTCTTATCTTCATGATTGCCAAGTTGCTATAAATACATGTATTTGAAGACAATACTTAAATGTTATTCTCTGAAGGTATTTTAAAAGAACCACCTACACTTACCACTTACTTCTATTCTCTTTTTAATATCACTGAATTGTAGTGTTCTTGAAGAATAGCAGACTGCCAGCCCTGAAAACTGTGCTCCTGTATTTTCAGACAGCCAGTAGCAAAGTGCAGGCTTCCTCCATATGCTATTTTTTTAGGAACTGGCTTTCACAGACAATAGCTTAGTTTCTAAACATATTTGTCTCTCAATATCATTGAGTGGGCATTACGTTGTGGTACAGACTGATCTAAGCCACCTGGCCACCTTGCCACCTTCTCTTGCCCAGTCCTCTGATCCATACAATCCCTTAACTTCCTAGTGATGAAGGATCATTACCATGCTTTTTCCTTTGTATTTTTCGAAAGACATCTACTTAGGAACTGGAACTAATATAGAACACAAGATTATTACTTACTGGGTCTTCCAGATAATTACGTTTCAGATTTTCATAAACTGACTGATATTTATCCAGTGAGTGTATTCTAAACTTACGTGAAATGTGAAGAATAGGTCTATTTTACTTATCGTGCTGAACTTTTGAAGAAAATTTTTAAAATGGCTTCATTTTCTTTAACATTTGACATAAAATCAGCCATACATTAAGAATTTCAGACAACATTAACTAGAATTACAGACAAACTGAAGTTCTTTTTATATTGCCTCTGAAAAGGGATTATAAACAGAAAATGAAAGATTATTTTAAAAAAGATTTGGGCATTTCTGTTTTATGTTAGGTCACTGTATTATTGTTCCATCTCACATTAGGTAAGAGGCTTACTACAGATTACACTGAAAATTGAATGTGGTTTGAATGTTGTGTTTATAGTTGTTAGGATCAATGGGATGGAAGTTAGCGTTGGTATTACTATTCATTGAGAACTGATACAGAAGTCAAGCAGGGTTTATACCATGGGACTGCAAATCAAAAATTGCTTCCTCTCTGTGCAGCCCAGCATAAAGTGATAACAGACATAAAACTGGATCTGAGACAATCTTATTTAGTCTTTTACAGTTATGTTCATGTATTATGTGCATTTGTGCAGTGTGAGCTGGTCCTGTTCAGTTGATAAAGAATACTGGGTTATTGTATGTTTGAAGAACAATAATTGTTTTTAGTTCTGTACTGACTCTGAAATTTTTTTGAGCAGAATTTGTTTTATTTCAAGTGTTTTAAGAATTTCCCAAGTAACTGACATTACTTTTCCAAATCAGATTTTTGAGCTTTAAAACCAAGCTGTCCGAATCATTGATCTGTAGACCACAGAGAGTGGGTGTACAGCGTACACAACAGCTAAATACCAACCCAAGGGAAGAAATGTGAAAATAGTAAACCCAAACATTTTCAGGTCTCTAGTTACAGCATAGCTATGTACAACAGTGGAAGGAGAGCTTTTAATGGCCATGAGAATGCAGAAAAGTAAAGTTTTATATTTTAAGCATCCTCAGTAACAGGAAAGTAAATATTTGTGAGATAAACTCTGCTGAAAACTAGGTCTAAAAGATTATAGAAATGATGATGTTTGTAATCAACAAACAGAAGTCCAAAACAGTGGGTCAAATTCTTTATTAATTGCTTATTAATTTTTCAATAGCATTTTTAGATGGATTTGTCATTGCTTGGTGTTTAGGGTTTTTCCTGAAATTCTGTGTCTGTACTGTCAAATTAAAGATGAGTTGAATGTTGTAGCTGTTAATTCAAGTCCTCTCTTCCATTATTTAAATCTTAAAATTTTCAAGTCTATGTTGTAGGGCATTAAGAGATACACTTGGTAGTACCAAAACCATTAACACTTAATAATAATGAATTACAATATATCTGAAACTTTACCCTGTGAAATCTGAGCCCCTGCATTTCAACCCTCAGTCATCCAATGAAAACTGTTGATTTCCTTGGAGCTCTGGAGAGTCTCATTTTACTGCAGAATCAGGATCTTGCTGTCTCAGCAACTTCCTCTTAGTTTATAGTGAATACGGTAAGTCAGTACAATAATTTAAAATCAATGTTACTGAAACTTACTTGAGGGAATTATAATAATGCTGTTTACTAGTAGGTGAGTTATACTTAATGGAAACACGCATCAGTGACTTTTTTCAGATTATAATATGGAGCATTTTATGGTCAGTGGCACAGACTATGAATGATGAATATATTATGAGACTTCTGCCCTAGAGAGCAAGAACAGCACTTATTTTTCTCTTTCATTATTCTTAATTTTTCTCTTTCTTATATGGAGCAAAGGCTTTGGGCATGTTATCTTTGTTTGCATACACTGATGTTTTGTTCATAGAATATGGATATATATATACCAGTATTTATAATACACCTATGATTTATTTATTATATTTATTCTACATCTATGATTTATTAAATACTTTAATTAAAAGGTATTTAACATGATACAGGGGTGTCTCAAAAAGGCCTTAAACTATCAAAATACTCTTGTTTTTCCTAATAAAAGAAAATTATTTAAGATATTAATTTTGTAATGTTTGAAAATTTTAAAATAATTTTATTAAACCGTAATTAAACTACAGAAATACTTAAAATTCTGTTCTGAAGCAGCTGAAGGGAATTTGGTTATTTATAATGCTGTTGCTATGATGACTTCATAAAATCATGTTATTAAACTACTCTTTTGTCAAGTAATGATGACAGAAAAACAAGGTTCTTTGGAATAACTCACTGGATAGGGTAAAGTAACTTTTCTGGCAGTTGTTAAATAGCAAGTCAGGTGACCTTTAAGAATATTCTGAAAGATATAGGTCCATACAATAGCTTACTTTTCTGGCTAAAGGTAGTATGTATTTATTTTTTTTTAATTGTTGAATCGTAATAAACTGTCATATAAGAGTGTCATGGTTCTGATAAAGTTTTCAGATGGATTTAATACTATTCTGACTTTTTCTTTCTGTGTTGTAACCATACAGAAAGAAACATGGTTTCCTTAGTTCTCACTCCCATTATAATCTCAATATTTTTATATTATTGTGCTCTTCAAGAACCTCTACTGTTTTACAGATCTTTCCAGAAATGAAATTCAGAAAGTCCTTAATTTTTAACAATATAATTAATTTCTAGATTGTTTTAATTTATTTTTTTGATGATATTCTTAAACCTTTGATGACTTTCTGATGCTGGAGTAAACTAGAAAAATTCCTTACAGTCCATTTTTCGTAATTTTGTAGCCAAAGAAGGATCAGTTTTTAATGAAATTCGTAACTGGAAGAAATTAGTACCAGAGAATACAATATTAGAGAAGTTGTGCACTAAAGCTCACATCTAAAAGGCTGTAAATGATGCTGAGCCTCCCGCCCCCCAATTATTCACTTTGGAATTATATAGCTTAACAGAATTCTAGAGATGGGCCATAAAAATTAATTATGTTTATCAAGAAACTCAATTTGAAAATATAGAGAGTTATAAATTGTAAGTAGTAGATGATTTAGTGATATGGTCTACATATTAAAATAGTTAGTAACTGGATGTCAGAAAAAGTGTGACCTGCCAGAAAGGACCTATTCATCCAATGAATTCTTAACAGCACTATTTGGCAAGTAATCAGAATTTTTGTTTTTCCTCTAATGCTGTCATATCTTGTTATGTGAGGTGCATCATTTACTCATGGACTGTCACTCTTTAATATTTAAGATGATGTCTGTGAGCTGTTCAGCTGTAAGGAATAATGTCTTACTAATGGCAAGATAGTATTCATGTCATCCCGACTTTGTGGCTTCTTCGTATTACTTTATGGAAGTCACATTTACAAAATCTGCAAATGCAAAGTAACATTTCACATTTCCATAATTGTCCAAATGTTTGCATGCTATTATATTGTCAAGTTTAAAAAAACTGATATGGTTGTATGGAAAGCTAAAATGCATAAAGCAGGCAGACTTAAGGAATGCAAACAATAAAACAGATATTGCAAGTGTTTAATTATCGTGCTCACATCAGGACTCTTAAATTTTCTGGTAACAATAATATGCAAATAAGGTATTCATGTATGTACATATTTACCTAATCAATCAGGACCTAACTGGAGACAGAAGATCGACTGTAACATCGCTTCTGAGTCTGTTAAATTTAAAGCAGGATTCATCGCTGCATTTCAGGAAAGTTCTGCTAATAACTTCCTGCCAAAAGCAGTGCACAGTAACTTTAAGAGTAGCTGCTCATGTTGCTTGCTTAGTTGAATATACATTTTGCAAGCTAAATACCTGCTTATAGTAAATGTGCAGTTGTATTTCAGAATTGGAAATGGCTGTAATAGCACTACCAGTCCTCTGTGACTACTAAATATAAATGTTGATCCAGAAGTGACTGGAATTTTTGTGGTTTAGTTTCTCCTAGCTGCTTCAGTTTTATTGTTTTGAATGAATGTGGCCTACAATTACAAATTCTTCAGTCTCCAGAAGCAATTTAAATGAAGTTTAGGGTTCTAACCACCCCTGTTACATGTATTGATTCATCTATTTTTCCCTGACACTACTTCATTTCAATATTTGTTTTCCAGACAGAGGCTTATATTCATATGATTCAGGTAAATTTTCAGCATGCCAGAAATGCTTAGTGCTTCCATATACATGCGGAATTTAATTCAATATTTTATTGGTGTGCTTTTGCTATGTATTGTGCAGATGCTAAATTGCTTAAATGTTCCTTGGCTTTTCTTGTCTGCTTTTCAGTCATAGGTCTTTTGTTGGCTTTCATTCTCTGTTCTCAACATCTTGATATTGGAGCAGTATTATAACACTATACTTGCTTTGCCTGCCTTTCTTTTAGGTAGAGCTTTGGTAGGTAAACTGTAGTGAGCTTTATTAACTATACTAGGAAAATGCATTTTGCTTAAGCTATATTACAAGGAACACTGTTGTATTACAGCTTTTTGAGAAGCAATGTAAGTATTTTTAAAATACAGACGTGGGGTAAGTGAAGTACTGGCAAAATCAGTACATATACTGATACATATTTTTACAGTTTCATATTGATTTAAATCCCCAGTTACAAATCTATATCTAAGAAGTTTGTGTTAATTAAATATAGATAAATTCATAATGCACAATTTTTACAAGCTTAAATTTTGTAGTGCATTTCATGAGGGACTTTTTGCAGTTCTTCCAGTTTTAATTATGGGACATTCGCTGAGAATTGGTTCATCTAATTATCTTTTAGTTATGTTTAAAAAATGAAATGCATATTGTTAAGAAAATTGATTCAATACCATGGTGGAAAGAAACAAAGCCACCACAGGATGTTTCTTGAGAGTACTACTAATAAAGCCCAGTTTTCATTTAATCTACCTTTAGTCTCTCATGTTTCTTCTATTCCATTCTCTCCTGAAATAATCTCACGTTATTCTCATGTTTTATGATACGTTCACATAGGAAGAGGCCGTGTTTGCTGTGGCGAGTATGGATTTGTGCGTGTAGGGATTAGCCACAAATTTTGGCTTGATGATGTTCCTTTTTCATTAAGGAGTTCTGATTTATATCTCTCTCTTCTATTCAGCAATAATTTTCAAAGATCTGTAGGAACTTGATTATATTTGGTATCTATAACCCTCTGTCAATGTAGATGAAATTGGTCAAAAACTTTAAAGAAACACTATTATGTGCAGGAGGATAAAGTGGCAGATTGACATAGCGACAGTGGGACTGCATGAGAAATTAGCTCACACTAAGAACCCTCAGGCACAGACTGCATGAATATAAGAGAGCAAATTCTTAAGACAGTTGTGAGACTGATTTTAGGGTTGCTTATGTGTCAGCTTTGAAGACAGAACAATTACTGGCAACGCTGAGTTACTTTAAGTGGTTGTGAAGGCCTTCTGTGAGCTTCAGGGAAGGAGCTCATAAGCATGCTTCACTGCTCTTCATTCCCTCAAGGAGCCCACAAAACCCTGTAGAAGATTCTTGCATTTTAAGAGGCAGGATGCCCCCACAAGGAAAACAGAGAATTCCTGAGCTATAAATCTGGCACTTCTTTCTGTATTTAAGCTGATTCATCCTAGTCAGTCCTGATAGCTATGTTGGTTGGTTGGTCATATAGGCTTTAGTAGAGTTTTGAACCTCACATGTTGGTCTTCTCTTGAGGCCTATATCAGAAATATCAATGGGCAATACATGAAGAATGGAAGGTATTATATCTTGCATTGTCTTCACTGTATATTAATAACAGAGTGGAGCACAACTCTGGGCCAACTTCAGTTGTTGTGTAGAAGTCAGAAGATCTCTCAGAACTCTCCACAGATTTAGGTTGCCTTGCAAGAAAATAATTACAATTGTATATTTTCTCATTCAAGTGGAAAAGTTCCAGTTATTTAGAATGTTGTTATGGAGAGAAATATGATTCTGTAAAAGTAGAATAGAATAGAATAGAATAGAATAGAATAGAATAGAATAGAATAGAATAGAATAGAATAGAATAGAATATTTCAGTTGGAAAGGACCTACAATGATCATCTAGTCCAACTGCCACTTCAGAGTTCACGGGAAGTTAAAAAATGTTATTAAGTGCATTGTCCAAATGCCTCTTAAACAGACAGGCAGGGGACATCCAAAGAAGATTCTCCAAAGATTTATTCAGTGATTTCCATATTATTTTCATTCAGAAGTTGTTAGAGCCTTCCATGGCCACCAACACTGCAGCCCATAAAAAGTTAACAAAAAAAAAGTATTCGATTCATAAAATTGAATAAAACGCCCCATTTTTTCCATTATTGCTAGCCGTGAAGATGAAAAATGGAAAGGTTTTTACACTAAGAAACTACCGTATTTAAAATTCTTTTTGTACCTAATAGAAAGCAAAAATGCAAATAAGAAAATCAGTAAAATAGTTAAAAATTTAAGTAGAGAGTACTTTTTAAATGGAAAGTGAAAATAACTGGTCTAATAATTTTCAGGTTTTACCCCAACCCTGCAATGAAATCTACAGTGCAAGTGCCATAAATTTCCAGTGCTGGTGTGTACATGCTCTTGCAGAGCTGTCGTGCTGGATGGGATGGTACCTTGTGCAGCTGTGGCAGGGAAGGAGTAGGAAGTAGCGGGAGGGAAGGAGGATGCTGAAGGTTATCAAGTCCTGATAGGGAGGTTCTCCACTGTCCCCAATGTAAGCTGTCCCTCAAAAACAGTTTTATTGGTAGTTGAAGGTTATTAAACCAAAACCTGCTGAAACGAATGAGAATATATCATTTAATTTCACTGGGGTTTGGGTTATGCTGAATTAAAGCTTTTTTTTAATGTGGTTTACACCAGCTAATCATAGAACATGAGATCTATTTTGCCTTTAGTCTGTAACTGTAATAACCATTAATCCAAGTGGAAAGCATTCAAAAGTCAGTATTTACCATCTGTAACCACCCAGTTATCAGACAAAATGGTAATAATATCCTTAAGACTGTTTCATTAATAAGCTATATTTCCAGTGCAATTGCAGTGAGACTTAATTAATGCCATTCCTCATGTCTAAAATCCATCAAATAAAAGTTAAATATATGCAAACCATCGGCACCAATGCATTTATTTGATGCACCCAGTGTCCCAGGTGTTATGTGCTTGAACTTTTTACTGAATTTTGAATATTAGATTGGATTTAATCTTGTTGCTCTTGAAATAAGTACTATATTTGATAATGTATTTGTCAAACACTTTAAGATACTTATCACAATACTAAATAACAATTTCAATAGCAATAGTCCTTTGCAATACTTTGTGAGAGGCTTCATTGTCACCTTTCCCAAATAAACTGTGAATTGTTCTTTTTGTTTCACGGTTAGTAGTATTCTATCTAGAGATAGAATAAATGATCTGATCTGAACAAGCTTCATATCTCATAACAGAGAAAAAAGTTTTTGTATTTAAGTGATGTCAGCTATTACTAGAGACTTTCCTCTTTGCAGTAGAAAAGGCAATTGGAGAAAGCCATGAAATCTGATTCTTCCCTTGACTCTACTCCTTCTCTACTCCCATCCTTCGGGCAAGTCTCTGTCCCAGCCCATTCACTTTCCCTATGCCCCTATTCCTTATGCTTGAGTGGGAGTGAAGACAGAGGCTTGTATATATAAAAAAGGGCCTCTAGATCCTGGAAGGTGTATTGGAGTTGAGGTATTAGGAGATTCTGGAAAAGGTGGGTACAGTTTGAGGGGCCAGAGACTCCTGTATTTTATACCTGTGGTCAACTGAAGCTTCTTAGTCTCTCTTTTCTGCCAGATGTATCCTGTGACTACTACAACATATAATTCTTGCTATGCAAATGTGAAGTCTAGAGCCCACTGTGACAACAGCTGGCTATTTTCATCCTCAAAGATGCAAATCTTTTCTCCATAATACAATATTCTAAAAATATGTTAAAGCAGATGTACTTAGCTGTAAATATAAACATAAATAAAGAGCAACGGCAGTTGTAATTAGATTCATTTGTAAGGATGAATTGGTTGATAATAAATGACATTCATTCAAATCATAGTTGATGCAGCTCTCTTAGTCTTTCATGACACAAGCCTTTACAAGCATCTGTGTGATGAGCATCAGCAAACTGTTCAGTTGCCCCTCTATCCTTATCCCATAGTTTTCTCTGATAGCACCTGAGTGATGTTATTGACATCTCTGCACAGCAGCCACAGTCCCACTGCCAGAGCAGCACCAGGGTTGTCAGAGGCCAGAATCGCACCACTCTGCACTCCATCAGGGCTTCTGCCTTTTACATCCCGGACAAATCCCAGCCAAACTAGTAGGGCTCTCTTGCTTAGTGTTTGCTCACAAATATTGTCCTTCTTATTTAATGGCCTTTTTTTGAATTAGTGGCTAAGGACCATGGAGACCAATCCTTCTTCCTCACTGGCATGTGTATCACCAGGCCAGTAAAAGGGTCTGCTGAAGATGGCAGCAGGAAGAGCATCACAGGCAGAATAGATGTTCTTTCTTTGGGAGGAAGAGAGATTTTCATGGGGACTTTGTGGTACTACAATTAAAATTATCAGGTTGAATATTGTCGTTGTCAGACTTAATTGCTTTTAGAAATCTTGATTCTCAGAAAGTCCATTAAGAGGCTGAAAACTTTTCCTTAGCTCCTGCCCTCATCTTATAGGCTTTCCCAAGTGCCATTTGTGATCACTTGCTTGCTGTTTCTTGTTGTAGAGAAAGACTGTATTTGTTATTTCTTGACACCTTTTACCCTCCCCATTGTAGCATGGCTATTTCTAAACTTTTATAATAAACTGAACCTACCTGAATTATACCATGCAAAAATTACAGGGCATAGGAGACTAAAGCATGTCTTTCCTTGTACTAATTTTAAGTTCCTATATGTGAGCAAAAAATTCTCAAGCTTAATGCAATTAAATAACAATACTTAACTTTGCTCTACTGAAATTGCATAATGTAGTGGCAGGCTAGATTGTGTTTTCTAAGAAGTAACACATATCTCACTTACACCATTTTCTAGTTGAATAATTTTTAGCAGAGTAATTTTTATCCCAAAAGAAATAGTCTGCAGTCTAGTTTATAAATTCATACAGCCACATCTTGACTGCTGCAATCACTTCTGACTTCTCATAAAAGTCACAGAACTAGAAAACATACAAACAAATGCAGCAGAAACAATCAGAAATATGGAATGGTTTGCATATGCAAAGGAACTAAATGATATTTCAGCTCAAAAAAAGAGATGACTATGGGAGAATACAGAATGCTCATTCAAGTTTCTCAGAATACAAAAGCTTTGTATTGTCTGAAATAGTGTAATAGAAATCAAACAGAGGGAAGACTATCTCACACAATGCAAAATTTAACTGCAGAACTTACTGACAGTGTATTATAGAGGCCAAGAGAATACTCTGACTCAAAAAGAAATTACATAAATTTGTGGAGAGTGGGGTGATTAATGACTTACGGTAAACAGGATGGGTTGGGAGAAGCCTCAGTTGCCAGGACCCCTGTCTGCTGAAAGCTAGAAAGGTACAACACAGAAAACTTTTCCCATACGGATCCTGTAAGTACACTCTTTCTGCTAAAGAAGGACCTTCCATTATCCCTTGGTGGCTAGAGAGATGTTAGGCAGTCTGACAAATAACAGCAGTTCTTATGATTCAAATAATTTCTAAAATTTCTTTACACCAAAAGCTTTTTATTTCTCTCACAATACCTCTTAGCACTTGTTCTTCCAGTTTTCTGTTGGGAAAAGAGAGTAGGCATCCTTCTGTGCCATTCACTCGGATAGAATATTAATCCTGCTTTGTCATGGCCGCCTTTAGCTTTACTCTTAGTTTTTACTGGTATTTTTGTGTGTGCATTTTTCAGAATAAATCATCCTGTGGTGAGACTAAAAAATCTTGCCCATGATTGAAGAGTTGGTGACAATTAGGTTAAATCTACTAACCAGTTACCTATTTTTATGTGGCCAGAGGATTAGAACAGACACACCATCTTCCTGACAAACAGGAACCTCCACATCTAAAACAAGTAAATGAATAATTATGATTCATATGCCAGTGCTTAATCCGAATGTCAGGAATCAAATGCCATTTAAAAGATTCCACAGAGGACGGAAGTAAAATTAAGCTAAACATAAACTGACATATATATTTGTCCTACGTCACCTACATTTTGGCTCTAATTGTGGAAGTGGAATCTCTTTTTCCCAACTAACCTCTAGCTGTTTTGACAGGTGTAGTCTCTTAGAGCGTTTGATAACTTGCTTCCTCTAAAGTACCACAAAGAGATTTGGTTTTTCAGAATATGCTATATGTGTGAAGCTTCCTGTTCTCCTGCTAATGGCTACTAAAAACCTAAAGAAAATATTACATCCATTTAATATTATTGCTACAAGTTATTTTTCTGGTGTTCCAAGACTTTGTGGGGGGATGGTACCTTGGAAGATGAACAGTGTGATGTCAATAATTCGCTCTGTATGGGGTGAATACATATAGATATGAAATATGAAAATATTTCACAAAAGCAATGTGTGGAGCTGTATTTCAGCTTTTCTTTGCATATTACATTAAACATTTAGATGAAAATTGATGGTACACCAAAACATTTGCAGTAATATAAAATCAATAATTGCTGTTATACACTTATATTAATGCTTTTTTATCTAGTATGAAATCCTGATGTTTATCTATATATTGTTGACTGAGAATAGTTTTAACTTACAGGAAGATAAATGATACATGTCTGATTTTTTTTTCTTGGCAGGGTCCAAAAGAATCAGTGATAGTGAAGTCTCTGATTATGACTGTGATGATGGAATTGGTGTTGTTTCAGGTATTACTGTCTAGATTTACTCTTCTATGTTCAGTAGAAATCTTTCTTATTTATAATTTATTATTATGAATTTTATAATGCTTTTCTAGTGAAAAATAAGTGGAACCTGAGTGTGTATTTTTCCAACAGACACAAAGTAAGTATTATGGGTAATGCATATTTAACCACAAAAATTACCAACAGAGGGAAAAACATCAATATGTGTGTTTCCTTGTTGTTATTATAAAATGATAAATCTAGCCCAAACGTGGTTTTGTTGTTTTCTTGGTTGTGGGGTTGTTTGGTTTTTTGTTTTTTTTGTTTTTAATATGAAGATGTTTTTTTGACAGTCTTTTGGGTTTGATGTATTTTTAAAGCTTAATAGAATGATAATAATAATAGCAGTGCCAAAGATCTGAAACCTGAACATTTAAGGCAGGAGGTACCTTAACAGATGATCTATTTTACTAAGAAGCGTTGGAATTGGTAGTTTAATGAATATTTGAGATAAAAGTCACCATAGGAAAGAGTATTTCTCTTCCTCTTATAAAAGAAAAGATAATACTGTAATCATAGCTGAAAACAATAAAATCAGGGAATCATATGCTTTTGCTGACTACAACAGAGAATGTGTTTAGGCTGCAGCCATGCCACCTTTAAACCGGTTCCGATGGCTACTGGTACCAGCACACAGTTGGCTGCACAGCTCAGTGTATACTTTATTATCCTACTGCTTTACTAAGCTTTTTAACCTGCTCAGAGTAGTCTGTGTTAGGCAGTTCCTGGTTCCCTTGGGTCAGGTCTAGCTAAAGTGTATGTATATAGTGATTTGTGTACCTTACTCAGCAAAGGTGGAGCAGTATATGTTGCCTGGTCTATGCAGCAGCTGCTAAGACAGTGATCAGCTGGTTGGTCAAAACGTGTTCCTGCCATGCAGCCGCCCATCAGCATATGCGCAGCTTTTACATCGGGTATAATACGTCCCTGCTGCTGGCAGGCTAAGGAAGGGTATATAGGAAATAGGAGACAGAGGAAATTTACTGCAGCTGTGCCCGGCAGTAGAGAGAAAAAAAGGAGATAAAATAGGCAATGCTGTATGTTGCAAGATGGGGTGCAGCCAAGTATTGATAAATCCAAACATTTGGTGGGGTACCTAATTTGGGTTTTCACAGTCCTGTCTTCAAAACTGTTACCAGTCTGAGCTCAGGTGCATTTCTGTGTTGTCTATGTAGTCATCCTTGTATTTCCAGATATTTCACAGTTCTCTCTTAGGCTCTGCTTAATTTTAACCCTGCTATGTTTCTATTGCCTTTCCATGGGTCTTGTGTTTGCTGGGAAAATGGAATAACAGATTTTTTTATTAACCAACATGTAAATTTTATCAAGCATCCCTTTTTTAAACTAATACAATGTTATACACAGTTTGTGGTACAAACAAGGCAAGTCATATTGTTAGCATGTTTGTTGGCTGTGGTTCACTGTAGGTCTTTTACTAGAATACCTAGAAAGCATACATTTTTAAGTGCAAGTTGTCCTTGTTTGTATTGGAACAATAGAACTTTGCAGATATTCCACAGTAAAACTTACTCCATCCCAAAGGAAAATTTAGGGCATTTTTGTATTCCCATTCCCCTCTTTGCTTTACTACAGTCAGAAGACAGGAGAGATATGCAACCAGTGTGGAGTACAGGAAGCAGAGAGGCAGTGGTGCTCAGGAGTCCCTTGTTCCTACTTACTGTACTATCAGTCTTAGGTTGGCATGAAGACATGGTGCATCCCACTGGCTGGGCGCACAACATGTACTGCCTCTGTGATTCAAGCACAGACAACCGTTTCATCCTGGTCACATGCTGAAAAAGAGGAGACATAATGATGATGATAACCCTTCTACTTCTGAATCTCCTTTTTTCAGACAGCTATAACATCTGATTTTCTAATGCAGTATATGAATTGACCATATATTCTCCAGTGCTAGTGAAGTATTTTTTTTTCTCACAATATTATAAATTCTCTTGAAAATTCTCTTAAAAGAACTGATTTTCTTTACCTGTTTTCCATTATTGCATGTTGTATTGTTCGTGTGAAGACTGTAAAAATGGTCATTAAAATCTGCCCTATGTTAGCCAGCCTTTTTATAGGAAATAGATTTTTTAACCCCTCTTCTCACAACGTGTAAAATTGTTGTCTTTACAGTTCAGTGAATGAGTCTGCTTCCCTTACCTGAGTTTCTGAAGTACCTTTGCTTTCTTTAGGATCTTTTAGCTTTAGGATTTCTGCTGACAATTCTACACCTTAGTTGCATTTTAATTCAGACTGGCTGTGTGGGTGGGAAAGTTTGATGTTCTCTTGGTTTTGATTTTTTCTTTTTCTTTTTTTTTTTTTTGTGCTGCTGTCACTATTTTTGCAAGTCTTTTGATTTATCCTTGTCTTATCATCCACATCCTTCTCTCCTTTAATGTTGTTGTATTCATTTGCAGACTCATCATTATTTAAAGATATGCTTTCTTTGCATGAAGTGTAATGTTTTAGCCATTTGTCTCTCTTTGTTTTCTTTCTTTCTTACCCCAGTTCTTTCATTTTTTATTTTCAGGTTTTATTTAACATGACACTTCACCTTGCTCTTTTTCCTTCTGCCAGATAATACTGTATCATATCAAGTATGTTTGCTAACACCTATCAGGTACTCACAGTGATCCTTTCTATGAAATCAATGCTTGTTCGAAGTATTGGATCTGGGAACTAAACTCAAAAAACCTTTAAGAGGAACAAGAATTTTCTTTTGGCTCCTCTTTAAATAGTGGGCTAGATGACCTTTAAAGGCCCCTTCCAACCCAAGCCATTCTATGGTTCTATGACATCCATGGACCTTCCTTGATCTCATTATGTATTTATTTATAGTTCATTGAAAGATATATGCTGTCTGGTTTCGTCATGTTCCTGATTGTAGCTGAGATTTTCTGGACAATATCTTTTTATATAGCTTCTCTGGTATAGGTCCCATAAGGTCAGTTGACTTTGTCATTGGGTGAGCTGGTGATACACAGAAATTCAGCAATGGAAGATCTTTCTTAATGTACATCTGTGAGCAAGATTGTGTTAGACCATATTTACTGAAACAGAGGGAACTCCATAAGCTACAGTTTGTTGCATCATCATTGATTTTTATTAAATCTGCAGTTGCTGTTTTTCACTACTGTGTTATTTTTGATCCACTAATTTAATTTCCTAATGATAAGAGTCTTAAAATGTGTCTATTTCCAATAGCATTCTTTCATGTAGTTTTTACAAAAAGTTCAAACATCTTTTGGAAAAATTATGCATAAAAACTATCACTTCTGGTGTCTTGCATGTTATCAGGCTTAGACAAACTTAAAAACATCAGTCTTATTAATGAGAATGTTGTTTCTGTCAACTGGAAAAGCTTTTTAAGAAAATAATGATAAACCAATTGAAAAGCTTCAATGTATTTTTTCTTGGGTATATGTGTATTCTACACCAGCTGCTGTCAGAAAGGGTTATAACGTGTTTAAACAAGTACGCAAAAGTGATTTTTGACAAGATTTTAGAAGAGCTCTCTTCATATACAATATATAATACATGCATTTCATCTCAGGATCAAAAACACTAGAACAGAATCTCTATTATATCTCATGTCTGCTGGATTCAGTCTTAGCACAGGATAGCAGAAGGAGAGGTCCTAGCAGTTCTTTTTTTGTCTTTTAGGTTGCTTGTACCTAGACTTCCAACCACTTAAAGCATTTGTTTTGCTGTCCTGAACAACAAACTTTGGCCCCTGATAAAGCTGTCTGTCATTAGCAATTCTTTATGGGAGCACATCAGCACCTTCACATGCCCCTTAGAATGCTCTTCTGTGGCTATTGAGAAAAGCAATACAGTATTTTTATATTGATTTTAGAAAAATTTAAGAGCACTTTACAAAACACTGTTTAAATTGTCATGATACTAAATACAATTAAATGAAAAGCAGCTTGGTTTTATTTTTTCTTTCTATTGACAAAAGCTGAATGGGCATTACAGTTAATGAAATTCAATGAATATGGACCACAATTTCTAAGTAGTTATCTGACCAGGTGTTTCCTCATAGTGAATGTTGAATCTGCTGTAACCTACAAAGTACAAGTAACCTACTGAGTCTGACATTATGAACAAAAAGATACATGTATTGTCAAGACCATTTAATCATAAATGTCTCACCTATTGTTGTAAGACTTAAATAATAAGTGAGATATTAATGCTTAAAATTCAGTTCTACACCAATATCTCACCTGCACTGCCTCATTTCATGAGACACTTGTAGTCTGAGATGTGTTCCAACAGATGAAGCCTGGAAGAATGTAAGGCAGTGAATTCTGCATAAACTACATTGCAAGTCTCTGTAGAGAAGAGCTTTTCCGAGTAAAAGAGTACAGTCTCCAGCCTTGAGAAAAAAAACATTTATAGTGAGTTATTCTCGTTATGCAAAAGATAGCAAGATGTTTCGTGAGCAAAATAAGGATACAGATAAGATATTTATTCAGAGGATGGCTAGTGCCAAGAAGATTAGGAAAAGCAGTAACAACCAGTAAAGAAATTCTTACTGAACTTTCAAAAATGATTCTGTTTTTGAAGAAGAATGAAAAGCAATTATTCATTTTTGCCTCACTTCTCAAAACACCCGAGGAGTCCTTTGTTAAAAAAAATTCTTTCACTGTCGTGTTGCAGCTTTCCCTGCAGAGGAAACAAAAGGCTCTCTCTCTACTTGCTGCTAGTGTGATCTGAATTTTTATACCTGGATCCTGTTGATGATTGCTGCTCAAAGCAGATACAGAACTCACAAATACTTTGGTTACAGCATGAAATCAACTGCCTATTGAAAGACATCTTGCAGCATTTGTAGACAGAATGAATGTCTTCTACCCTTACTAAATTAAAGGATTGCACTGTAGATCACCAGCCAGCCCTAAATGGGACTCTGTAGTGCCCCAAAAGCCCAGTAACTATACACACAAATATTTTATTGTATGCTGATGTCCATTCCTCTGCACTAAAATCTGTTCTCTGTGGCTTCTGCCTTGAGTAAAAAATACATTAGTGTCTGTGTATCTTGAAAATTCCCCCAAAAATGACATGTAAAATTCAACCAATGTTAAAATAGTCCTTATGCTGACCCCTTAGGTTAGAAGGTCTTTAACCGTTTTCCTTGGTTTTAAGCAAGGGAGGCGTATATTATGTACAACTTCACGCCTACAGTTCTTAACAGAGGAATTTTTATTCTCGTTCTTCAATCTTTTTGTTGTATTTTTAGTTTCATTTTCAATGTATCAAAGGTAAAGTATAGTAATGCTTTTGCTATTAAATATATATATCCTTTCTTCAGCTGACAAAACATCTTCAAGCATCAAGATCTCTCAATTAATACATTTTTTTTAAAACTAGTTTTATATTTTTAAATATAAGCTGTATCACTCCACTTTGAAAGTACAGATGTAATTAAATTCAAGTTTTGTTTGCAGATTATCAGTAGTATTCTCTTCTCTGAGTATGTTTCAGCATGTCAGCTCATGTTCTACCACAGTCCTAATACCTACAGTGTGACAAAGACACCTAATAGATTATGGAATGCTGCAAGGAAGTTGCATTCCTATCAGACACTCTCGTGACAGACACATCACATAAGGGAAAACCCGGTTGGGGTGAGTTACAAATGTGGCGATGAGCACTTCTAAGAAGGCAATGCTCCATGAACAGACTGATAAATACCAATCAAAAGTGTCAAGAGGAGGCTAATTTGGGAAACTTGCTTGACAGCAGAAAATACACCTGGATGAGTACTTAAATAAGAAGAAACATTATCTGTGTTTTTTTCAAGCTTTGTATGTCATACTGGGTGTACAGACAACACTGAAAACTCAGCAAGCTTTGTTTTATTACTCTGTGGGAACTCTCTTCATGCACATTAATGATCAAAAGAATCATCTCAAGTGTAACAGGCCCATACAAACAATTAGTGCAGTAGAACCAGAAACACCTCTTGAGGAACTGAGTTAAATGCACAGAAAGTAACTAGTTGTTCTACTGTAATGTTTTATATTTTTTTCACTATATATTCATTCTTCCCATATTTGTAGAATAATAATACTTCGATGCAAAAAAATCCCCAAATCCATCTATAATGTATGTTCAATTTATGGAGTATTCAGATACTAATAATTCAACAGTATCATTTACTGTCAGTACTTTTTCAGAGGACATCCAAAATCTGCATTTAGATGTTCAAATCACCACAGAAGCTGAGCACATTTGTATAAAAAATCTGAACTGTCTCCAAAGTGCCCATGTGTGAAATCTTGGTATGTCAAGCATTTCTGGCAACTTGATTATATAATTGTTTTTAATTAGTGCTTGTTCTAAGACCAGCCACGGTGAGTGTTAAAAATTAATTTTTTGATAAAGAGAAAGCTTGACACCTTGATCAAGTACAGATGTTAAAGTGGAGAAAATGCCACTTAGCATCAGTGTCTGAAGCAAGTAAATTATTTTGCCTGTGATGAAAAGCAATTCTAATATTATTTTTCTAGAACACTTTTCACACAAAGAGTTTCTCTCAAGTCAATCATACAGCAAGACACCTAGATTAAAAGCTTAATTAGTATTTTTCAGTGTTTATTTTTTTTCAGGATTATTTTAGTGCTATTGATGCGAACCTAATACTTGGAGGTTTGTGATTCTCTGAAATGTTGTGCCTGAAAGCTGCAGAATTTGATAACAATTCATTAATGTTAGTTTTTACTGACCATGTACCCTGTATAGCAAAATATTAGCACAGTGCAGCTGTAATGTGTATGTGAATACTTGAAGTATTAATGTATTAATATTCTCTCTTAAAACAGATAAAATTAAGACTTCAGCTCAGCAGAAGTTATATTTAGTGAGCCTTGTAAAATCCCCCATTTGATGTGTATCATAGTTTTTAATGAAACTCTTTCATGAAAAGTAGAAGGTGGTGGCATTGCAGATACCTTTGTCACTTGCCCATCTTTTAAGAGTCTGCAGCTCACAGTTGTTTATTGCTGATTATCTCTGTACTGATTATCAGGTTCTGTGTGCTCTGTATGTTGATTTAAGAGGCTTTCTATAGTTACAGAGCCTTTGATTCTGTGGTAATGACAATATTTATAGCTGCAAGCAGATCCAATGTTTATCCTGTGTTTACTACTGCTATAAATAACTATCTTCTTTGCTCAACAGCAGCTCCTTGGTCAAGTTGCACTTATGACCTGTTTTTACTGTCTGTAATTTCTTTCCACAATAAGATATTTTTGCTTTCTCTAACCTCATTTCCAGGACATTGAATGATTTTTTTTTTTAATTGGAAGATAAATCCTACCGTTTTCAATTGAGAATGTCACTCTCTTGAGAGAGACATGAATGTTTCAACCCTTGGGCAAGCAAAGCTTCTTACATTCTAGGAGAAGAAATTAGAAGTACCAGAGTTACCACTTCATATCCCATGGTCAATCAGTTATCAAGAGCAGCTTTAAAGTCTGTTTGGGGTTTAGAAGAACTACAGCATTGATTGTTAAACATATTTGTTAGAGTCTTGGCCACTTCTGGGTTATAGGGATTGCTGCTAGGCCTACCATGGTGTTACTGTCATCTTCCTGAAGCTTTGTAGCTGGGGAGATGGCCCGTTGCTCTTTCTGCATCTCTCATGGCTGCAGAGTAATCACAGACTTCTTCTCTTTCCTCTGAAGTTCATGTGTCAATGAAAGGCACACATTTCCTATATACAGAAGTATTTTATTTGATAAATAGTAATTTCAACAAAAGCCATTGATATTCAATGAGAATGTAAACGTGTAAAAGATTATTGAGTCAATTATTTTGGTCTCAGTATAGTCTCAATATATTTTATCTTGTGAAGTTCGTTCTTCAACACCTTCTTAGGTACTTTTTATATTGTTACTATGTCCCATTGTATCCCAGGTGGTTTCTTATACTTTCCAAATTTTGGGTTGAAACCCCATACCAGGTGAAATCTCAAAGCAGCGTCTTGTACGTGCCATCTTTTTCATCTGGTTTCAGATGGATTAAAAAAATCAGTGCGTAGGTGGCATAACGACATGGTGGATCCCACTGGCTGGGCACACAACATGTGCTGTGATTCAAGCACAGGCAACCGTTTCATTGTGGAACAGCAGTGTTCACATGCTAAAGAAGAAGAGGTATAATTAACTGTTCTTTTAACTATACTATTCTGATCTCTGAGTTCAGAAAGTAAAATAAATATTAAACTGGTCCTGAAGCTTGGAAATAATTTATTTGTAAAAATTAAACAGTAAATAAAACAATAAACCAATTACATTTTTAATGAAAAACTAATACTTAAATAAATCTCCACTATTACAAATAAAGAAAGCTTGTTTTAAAATAAATATAAAACCTAGAAGACCAATGAATAAACTGTGATATACTGGGACCAAGTGCCTTTGAGACTGATACTGTAACTGCAAACTATTTGATCTGCTGAAGCTGGCTTTAGGCACACTTGCTGAAGTCCAAAGTTGATCAAGAAACTTGCTAAACTCTTAGCTTTGGTCCAAAAATTTTGTACATGATTATACTTTTTTTCTCTGAATGCGTTTCTCTGAACTGGCATAGTCTGAATGACTAGTCAGCTAGCTCCTACCTGAGCCTTGCAGTTTTCTTAGATTCCCAGGAAATGAAAAAAATCCCACATTTTCACCTTATCCTTTTTTTTTTTTTTTTTAAATTCACTAGGATACAATCTGTCAGGAGCAAATGCAAGGCTTTGGATCCTGAGTGGATAGAAGCATCCTGGATATTGGCAACTAAGTTCAAAACATGGCATCTTCTGCCAGCTGTATCTATGTGGCTGTGTTAACAGCATGTCATTTTTTGGTTCATTTATCTGAAATACCTGATTTTCCTCATGCATTTATATAGTAGAGAATAGTCATCTAATTCTTCAAACTCAGCTTAACATGTCAAGTACTGTTGATGTAAAATTATTATGAGCGCTGATAGTTCCTGCTTTTTGAACTTTTTATAAGGAAATACTACCAGTGTTAGTTACCAGAAAGCATTGCATGTGTGCTTCCAATTTAATGTAAAACATATTTAGATCAGGATTATACTTGATAATTTAATTAGATACATTTTGATATACTGCAACAACATTGTGCAAGTAGTCAACTACAATAACAAGTTAAGGCTGGAGGAGGCTTTTTGTTTCTAAGTAATTAATTTGTTTATGTACACAGATTTAAGATATTCAGTTATTTTGATTTACTAGTTCTCACTTCTAGGAATTTTTTAAACAGAGTAGGTTTTTTTTTTTGTTCGTTTTATTATTTGAATTCCTTGCCTTTCAATATGTTTATTCAAGTAGAACACCTTATGCTATCACTCATTTCCCTTGTACTTTAGTGTCCACTGTACATACCAAATATTATATTCAACTGTCGATTTAAATGTTAGATTTTTTAAAATATAGTTTTTCTATTAATTCATATTACTGCTCTTCATTATGATTTTCATCTCCAAATTCTACAAATGCTCACCGTGTATGCAGAATACTAAGACCCACCTCTGTGTTTTTCGTATTTATAAATACGACTTTTTGGGATAATAGTAGACAATATTCTGTTATGTGTACTTGTACAGTAAATATGGTTTATATTTCATTATATAGCTCATAATAACTTGCTATTCACCTATGCATTTTCAGATTATGGCTTACTGGAGATAAATACCAATTTTTCCCATGCATATCAACTTGTCTTTTAAAGATTAAAACCTTTCTGCCATTTGAAGATTATTTTTAGGAAATTGTTTATTTCTTTTTACTATTTACTACACTTTTCAACTAATACAGTAAAAAAACCCCAACTGATATGTCATTTTCCAGATTTTTCAATTTTTTAATGAAAATATTATCAGGATATTTGTTCACTGTGAAATTAGAAAATATGTGGTTTGCATTGTAAAGATGTTGTTTGCAATTAATCACCTATTGTCATAGCAAAAAAACCAAGCCTTTCTAAATTATTCCAATTTCAGTTGGGCTTCTGTGTAGAAAATATGGATTTGGGGTATTTTTTTATTTCAGTATGTAGTATGATATCATAGCATAATAACTGCTGGTTGTTTCAGTGCATTTCTTATTCTGTACACAAGGCTTTTTAGTGAGTTCTGTGAAACACAGAGCTTGTTGTCTTAATGGCGTATACCATAAATAAAAATCTGTAAAATATAAAAAAATAACACTTAAGAATGGAGAAAATAACTTCTAGTCTATCCAAAAACAGTCTGCAGAGCTCTCACTTGTGGTCTTAACTCTCAGAATCGCTTATAGCGCTTCTGCTTCCTGGGATAGCAGATGGTGGCCTGCAAAGCTCTTCATGGTGCTCTTGTATTCTCTTGGTTGCCTGTTTCTTACCTGTGTAGTTTTTCTTTTGGTGACATCTTGACCAGAGTCTTCAAAGAACCTGCAAAATGATCCTCCTCATTTTCCCGCCTCTCTGTTCTCTGCAGTGCATTTCATGTTCTTCCAGCTTCCTCGCAAATTAAAATATCTCCTATGTCCTTTCCCTGCTTTCTGTAGAAATGCTGGTTTTATCAATAAGGAGTTCTCTGCATTATTTTTGTATTGAGGATAATATCTGCTTAGTGTATAGAACTGGCAAATATCTCATGGATTTTCTTAGTTAAGAAACTTGTCATTGCTTTTTTTTTTTGCTTTTTTAATTCTAATATTATTGATCTTTCAACCAATCTTAGCTCTTTCTCTTTCGGTTAAAGAATTGTACAATTGCAGAATTGCAGAGTCTATTGATTTCCAGAGTGGCTTGCAAAAACTTTATTCAGGTATCTTTTATATGTTGCTAACGGTCCATATATAAGGGTCCAAATTTCTTGACCCTTTAGTGAGTGTTCTGTTGAAGCTGTACCTCACACAATAAATTTTATTGTGTTTGCGTTAAGATGACTTCATACTGTATTCTTTTTGCTGTGACCCACTCTACAGAGACAATGATCTGAAGGCTACCTTGATAACTTACCACATTCTAGAAAGTTTTCCTATGTACCACCAATTGCTGAGAAATACTGCTGACCCTGTGGTGCCAGCTTTCCACCTCCAGTGGTTGTCTTCAGGAGTCTGGTTAATTGCCCCATTAGTAGATTGGGATAGCCTTGGCTGATGAATACCTTGTTGATAGCTGGTTGCACTAAAGAAAAGCAATATTAAGATTCAGTGAAGATGAAAAGATTAAGTTACAACACCTAACATAGACAAACAAGTCTAAAATATTTATAGGATACACTGGACAAAAAACTGAAAGACATAATAAGCTATTTATATGGTGAGTTGATAAAAAAGAAAAATAAAAGAGCTGGCTCTTTATTTGTTGGTCTCGATCACAGTTCACTCTGTTTCTTCCAGCTATTTTCCCCTTTAACTTGTCATGGGAAAGGAGTCCTCTAAACTAGCCTAAGCTTGTATTCCTTTTTATCCACAAGACTTCATGGCCTTTCCTCTTAATTAAAGCAAGCATTGTTTCTCTTCTTCAGATGTCAGAATGTCTTTGTTATACCAGTATCTTTGCACTTGACTGGCTGGTGAATAATACCTTGTTTCACTGATAAAATTCCCTCTGCCTCTTCTTCAGTGATTTCACTCAGAATTGTGTTGCAGTGGTCCTTATATCCTGTATCAGTGTGTATGCTGATAGGTGTATTTTGTACGTGGGATAAAAGTCTGTAGTTCAGTATCGGCTCTCAACTGAGACTACATGTAACATGACTTGATTGCTTCAAAGTGATGAGGGAGAATTTGACCCTCAGCATCGTTATGTTAATGTCGTGTTATGATGCTGTGCTATTTTTCCCCCTTACGTAGACACATACACACACACACACAGAGCTTACAACCTCGACACAAGAGGAAGAAGTTATTTATGAATTCGAGTGGTCCATGTATATCCTGGGTCCTAAGGCCATACAATGAGTAGGGATACTTAGTGGGAAGTACCAAACATTCTTGGAACAATAAAATGGACAGAATTAATGAGGTTTTGCTTAAGATGCTTACCAAACATTTTCCAGGAAGGAAACTATGAACAATCTGGTGTAGAAGACCAAATACTCTTAGACTCTCAGAAGCTTCTCATGGGAAAAAGAATTACAGTTTTATGAGCCAGAATTTTTGCAGTGCCAGGTGGATCTCTAAATATTTGTGACTTGGTTACTGTCTTCAGAACAGAAGTCAGTTGTATCAGTTGACGTATCCATCAGGAGCTGTTTGGAGACCTATTTCCGCTAAACATTGTCATCAGCTTAAGATTTGTAATTCTTCCATTTCTTATCATCGTGTATTCAAAAAATTTGTGAAAACTTCTTTGAAACTTCTGTAGATCTGCCATTTTTTTTTTTTTCCCCCAGAGGTTATTGTACTCTATGACAGTGAATTCATCTTTTTCAATTTGATGCAGACAATCACTTTAATACATCCAGCTTTTTAAAAAGATATTTCTTAAAACCCCATGTAAAATGGCCATGTGGTGGTCTTTTGACCTATTATAATTGGGAAGGATTTTTCTTAGACCATTTATGTCAGGGGTGTCAAACTCATTTTCACCAGAGGAGTAGTTACATTTATACAGTCCTAAAATTATATTTGGCCCTTTGAAGGCAACCGCAAGGCTCATGTGGCCATGGTGAAAATTTGACACCCCTGATTTATGTGTTCTATTGCCCTGATTCAAGATTAGCTCCAAGATTTAAGCAGGTGTCTGTGTGGCCTTAGCTCATGTATTTGTGAAGGAATCATAGTCTATGTTCAGACCTGTGCATGAAATCTGGTGTCATTGAGTCATTCTTTCTTTGTTTCTGAAACACAAATATTTTTGAACCCAAATTCTACAGTTAACCATGTAGTAGTTTCCTATCCCAAATTTTTGAACTGAACTTTGGATTAGTTTTTGACTGTGGGCATTTCTATTTAAAGTATTTGATACACGAGTGTTACAATACAATTTTAATTAGAAAATGCAATAATCAGTTTTGTATGATATTCTAAGGAAAAAAGTCAGTTTTGTTAGTTTTCTTATTAATGCATCATATTGACCATAAATAAATGATAAATTTGGATATTTTGATTATTTTAAATCCTCAGTTTGGTGCATGGCAATTTATTTCTATACTTTTAAAGTACGATTGTAGGAACTACGGTTGTACTTAAATTAAGCATAACCAGAGGAAACAACTTTACATATGTATTTTTTCATTACAGAAAACAAGAAGACATGATAACATTATTGATCAAATTCAATTTTTTATCATGCTTCTAACTGCTAGAGGTATGGAAGGAAATTAAAAAGTACCATTTCAGATTCATTCAATATTTGCATTTCTTTTTAGATTATCGACATAATGGGAGAGATCTTCAAAGTTCAACGCTATCAGTGCCAGAACAAGTTATGTCATCTAATCATTGCTCTCGATCAGGGTCCCCTCACCGTGGAGATAGTATAGGACGGACTAGATCGTGGTCTCCCAGTGTCCCTCCCCCACAAAGGTAAATTGTTATTTAACTCTGCAGGTATATGAATCCAAGTGGTATTGATCCTGTAACAACACTGGAAAGAATCTCCAGACTTTCAAAATGTCAAAGAATTAATTAGATCTTATGAAATTATGTAAAGCAGATAATGCTTTTTCTTACATTATACTGATGTGCAAAAATCCATCTAATTTTGTCTTTTCATCAAAAATCACTAATTCCAATCTAAGGAAATAAAAAAATATTTCCCCACATTTTCATTTTCCAGGCTATTTAGAAAGTGCCATGTTTTGTATCATGATGGTTTGACATTTTCATATCCACAGAGTTCATTTGTCAATGGCTGTTTTCAACCCTTTTGTCTACATAGAATTAAGGTTCTGGGAGAGCTATACTTCCTGCCTTCAGTAGCTTGCTTTCTACTTTTTTTTTTTCCCGAAGTTTTAAAGCATCAAGAATAAATTGACACACATACCATTTTATACCGGAAAATGTCAACTCCTGATCTTGGAAAGCCTCTGATAACTATTTATCTTGTGAAACAAAGATCAGGACATTTCTTCCAAAGACGTAGCCATTTTGTATGACTACTACTTGATTGAATATACTGTTTAATCCACAATTAAGAATTTTCCTGCACTGATAAGCTTTCTTAAAAGGAAGCAGAAGGATGGTTGTAAAGGGGAATGAAGCCTGTTTTCCAGCATTTTTATCACTGTGGATAGGTTTTCAGCTGGTGTAAATCAGCTGGAATAAGAGAGGAAGCTTTTTTCTTTGTCCATAATATTCACTATTCCTGTTTAATGCTGAATATCTCATATCCAATATTACCAGTCATGTACATGTGTGTATCCCTTTCTTCTACAGCCATTCTGATTCTCTCATGTTCTGCTTTCCTTTCTGTTATCATTGTTCTTTTTGTCAGCTTAAAATTCTCTTGACTTCATATTCTCTCACTTATGTGTTTACTTACTATTTCCTTGAACAGATACAAACTAAATTATATCCTTTTGCATTAGTGAGGTATCCCAAATTATCCCATATAAAGACAGACATCTAACAGGTAGAATCTTTAAATTTCTGCTTGAAACCTAAAACCGGATGTAAACACAGCTTGACTTTAAATGAGGCATAAACAGTAGACACATAGTGGCCTATTCTAATTTCTGATTTCTGTCTAAGTAATTGCCTATTTGTCTTGGATGTAGACATAAATGTGAGCAAAAGCTCTTTTATGTGGGTGCGTCTGTGTGTTTGTGTGTGTTTGAATGCTGTGTTCATTTTGGGCAGAACTTTTACCCAAGCTATTAATTAACACTGGTTGGCATTGAAAAGCCTTCTTTTCATTTTCTTGTAATTTTGCATTTATTTATGTGTATTAAATGTTTCTTGCTTCCTGACTTTCCTAAAGCTAAGTTTTTGAATGCAATTTTAAACTTACAGAGAAAAATGTCTCAGCTGTTTCCTACATTGTCACATTCAAATACATTATTTATATATTTCCTTGCACGCACATACACATCAGATCATCTCTTTGAGGACTTGTTGGGCCCAGTGAACTGGGTTGCCAGAACTCGAGAGCTTGTAGAAAAGAGGCATAAGCCTTGGGTTACAGAAATGCCTTTTTAAAATTATTATTTCTGATTAAAATCTGAGTGTATTTTGCAAAGCTATGAGCATTGCTAGTCACATTTGCACCATATTGAGTTGAGTTTGTTTTACACGTGCTGCTATAGTCATGTTCTGACTGCAGTAAATGTGCTGCATGCCAAGAGGTCTCCCAGTTACTCACTGATGCCTCTGCAGGCAGGAGCTCTTGGGCCACAGAAATGCAAGTTACATCATATGCCATTTCACAGTGCTCAGTCCTTCTACTGGACTTTGTTGATGAACATTGCATAGTAGCTGACAATAAATTATTACTCGTCTTGTAATGTTTTCAGCGAATATATTTAATGGGCTATTATTCTCTCTGTATATCAAAATGCAGTTGATACTGTGGCAGGCACTGAACAACGTTATGTTCAGCTTTTTCTAAGAGCGCATTTAAATAAGCAAGATGAAGGCGATTATAGAAACTGGCTAGGCTGAAAAGTTGTAGTAAATTTAGTAGGATGCTCATTATTCTCTACCATTAACACCTGAAATTCAACATTTTCACCTGCTTACCTGTTATTTGGTTGCTCCGTACATGTTCTAGCAGCTGCAAGAACATCCCAAAGGAGTAAAGACCCATGTTGCAAAAGCAACTTTTCTTACAGAACAAGTTTCATTAGACAAAGTATGTCATTTCCTATTAGGCAGTAAATCTGGCTGACAAAGGCATCCTTAGCAGTTTGAAATAGAACTGAAATAGTAGTAACACTTGGAAGCAGTAGAGATGCAGTTGTGTAGGATGTTAAAAAGCAGCATGAAGTCATAATCTGATATAATACAGAAATTTAAAGAAGAAATTATTCATCTAGAACAACACATCAATAACACAATCTTACTGAAAGTTATTTGAGCAGAAAGGATGATACTGAATTTTCAGGACTAAGGCTTATAATCAGAGTTTAGGCAGGAGTTTTGGTATGTGGGCAGATAGCAAAGGTCAGGGTGTTTTGTAAAGAAATGAGAGCTTAAGAAAGCTTAAATATTTAAGTCAAAAGAAAAGATGAGTGAAATAAGATCATAATACTACAGACAGAAGAAAAAGTGTGGGGTTTTTTGGTGGATGTTTTTGTTTGTTTGCTTGTTAGTTTTTAATCTGAACAAAAGGAGACCCTGAGGAAAAGTGTCAGAAACTAGAATTCAGAAAGGAGGAGTGAGAATTGGTTGTTTGGAACAGTAAAAAAGATAACAAAGAACTGCAGAGGAGCCCTGTCAATGTGCATTTTAGAGTACAAATGTGCACAAAAGAGTCCAGTGGCTGGGTAAGGGCTATACTCTCATTTTGTTATAAATAAGGTAGTCAAAACACATACAGAGAAGAAGTTGCAGGAAAGAGTTGTAGAGTGGAAGAATTATACCTACTTTTAATATGGCAAACATAAAGTTTACTAGTCAGAGTAAACTCTATATTTGGTGTAATTAAAACCAGAGTGGAAAAATGCTTTATGAGAAATGAAGTACAGCTGAAGGAAAATTTTATGTGTAGTGCAACATCTTCATATCACTTATATGCAGAAAAATACAACAGCATGGCAGCTGCAGTGAAGGGTACACTACAGCTTAATGCTGATCAGGGACTGGCTGTTGACAAAAGATCAGGATGACAGGTAGCAAAAGCGCAGACGAAGTGATGAGGAAGGACACGAGAACTGAATGGTAAAAAAATGAAAAAAAAAAAAGAAGTGAGGCCCATATTAGGGAAGACTGCATGAAAGGACAGGAGGCAGAACAATTTATTCATCTGAAATTTGAACTGGTGTGGAGGGAAGCGTGCAAACTATTGTTTTCAAATTTATACAAAATATTTATTTTTTAATTATCCAATAATTATTACAGCTAACTGTTGTCTTTCTGTCTTCCTTTTCTTGTGGATTTGTTTTACACAGCAGAAAAAGTGAAGCCAGTGTGTATCAGTAGGGATTAATGGTTAAACTGAGTAAAGCAATCAATGGGCAAAGCTTTGGTCTCAGTATAAAACTGTAAAGGTGATTGGTTCTCTTTAATGAGGCCTGCACTGTGTGTACCACTGATACCTAATTAAACAGTTCTGTCTTTTTTGGATTCCATGCTAGTGAGATTACAGAATAAGATTTCCAGTGCAAAAAAAGCATCTGATCTTTAATTTAGATGACAATGTTTTCAGCAATCTGCACTCTACCATAACAGCCAGCAGTCCTCATTGTGTATTACTAGAGTTTGCATCTTTACAGTATAGCCAAACTCAATAGCTCATGGAAAGTTCTTTACAGTGTGCATTTCAGGTAGAAAGGAAATTTTCCTTGAAGGTACTCATCTGGAAAGACTAATGAAATTTTGTCTAAAATTAACCTTTTTAAACAAAATTTAAAAATTATATCCTCTCATCTCCAGAACAAGCAGATGTTGGAAGAAAAAAAGGAAAAAAACCCTATCCCTAGCAAGGACTTAGCATCTTTTCCTGTAGGAGAATTTTTTTTACCATGAGATTTAAAATTATGTGAGAGTAAAAGCATACAAAAGACAGGTCAGCTAACGTGTCTCATTACCACCACGTTTGCTAATAATTGTCTATACAACCCGATGAAGGGACATGGTACAGTTGCACTCAGAACTCAGGATCTGATATCTTTTATCCATAGTCGGAATGTGGATCAGGGACCACGAGGGACTCGATCTACTCCTGCGCATTACAATACCCTGAACCGAATGGATAGACACCGTGTAATAGATGACCACTACTCCCCGGACAGAGAGAGGTAAATATCTGACTGGAATTAGAAACAGCTGTACCCTACACTCATCAGTGTGAATTAGTTCAGCACAGTAGCTCACTTAATAAATAGCAAAATTACTTAATCCCACAGATGAGCATTTCCTTACTTGTTTATCCACTGGTTACATGATATACATTAAAAAATCTACAGTGCACACAAGGCTCATGAAACTGTCGAGTTGTTTTATCTTTGCCAAGAGGGAATATGAAAAATCTGTGAGAAATCGTGCAATATAAAAGACAAATATTTTAGCTGCTCTTTTTTATAAAAATATTTTTATGTATGATGTTGATACATTATTTAAGTGCTTAATATCTTGAAAAAAATCGAACAGTAGATTTGGTCATTTTTGCTGCTGAATAGAGAGGCATACAAATGGATAATTTCAGCTCATTGTTAATGCAATTCTCCTGTTAGATACAGTGTAATTCACAGCCATAACGAAAGTACCTTCTAGCACTGTGGTTGCCTTTTCTCAACTTCATGAAGAATTTCTGTGAGAAAAAAAAAAAAAAAGATTGTGGCAATGTATGTTACAATGTAATCGCGGTCTTTGTGTATAGAGGCACATCTTATCATGACTGTTTTGCCTAATGGGGTTTTCCAAAGAGTGAGCAGAGCTGTAGCACTCTCTATGAATTTTAATAATATACAGAAGAATTGCAGGCAATAGGTGGCTAATGTAGTTAATTTTCTTGGATTAATTATGGTAGAGCCTTTGTGACACTAAAAAAAAAAAAAAAAATATTGATAAGTTCTTTCTCACCTCATTGTCTTCAGGTGAGAAAATCAAAAGAAAAAAACATTTTTTACCATTAATTTTGAAAATTTTCCCCTTTTTTATACACCAAGATGAAAACCAGCACATTATAATCAGAGAGTTCCGATGGTTAGACATTGTCTCATTTCATAATTACATATGGCAAGGAGCAATACAGATTTATTTTATAATCTTATTGAGTGCTATGTGACTAGTGTTTGAAGTTAATACCTTCACAGATTATTATTACAAGCTATTCTTCAAGTGACATCAAAGCACAAAATTGGTGTTGCTAACTGTAATACAAAGAATTTAAGAAATCAGTGACTTTCTGCTAGCAATGTTGAACAGAAAAGGTGAATATGTCTTAAAAGAACATTAATGTGATGGACAACGGTTGTAAAGAATGTAAGACAAAATACTTCAGAAAATAAATGATAATGAATTGTTCCTAATTAGGTAAGTTAGAAAAAAGAGTACCAAAATAAAAACAAACAAACAAGCAACATCAACCACAAAAAATATGCAAAAAGCCTATTCAAGTGATTTACAATTTATTTGGCCAAAAATGTCAAAGAGGCAAAAAAATTAAGATATTGAAAAGGAATCAGGTATTTATCATCTAGAATGTTAATGGTATACAAGTATAATAGATCATAGACATGCCCCATTTTTGCATTAAACTATTGGTTATTTCTATTTTTGTTATAGAAAAGAAGAAGGCTATTTTTAGCTCATGAGGCTATTATTTTCATACAGAAGACAATAACTCAAGGTTTCTGAGCTGTTTCCTTAAAATAAAAGTACAGAGTGCTTTTGAGACAACATTATGTTGCTTTTTAGACTGGTCATCCTTGAAATAAGATCTAAATTTGTCCTTAGAGCCTGTATATGCCTTATGGCAAGGGTGTCAAACTCATTTTCACATTTATACAGTCCTAAAATTACATTCGGCCCTTTGAAGGCAACCATGAGGCTGATGTGGCCCCCGGTGAAAGTGAGTTTGACACCCCTGCCTTATGGGGTGCTCCTGGGTATGTTCACTGTGTGAGTTTGCTTGCTGTCTCCCAGATAAATGCACAGCAGTGAAAGGCAGCCTGAAGTGCAGCACCACAATCTTTCCCCATCACTTCAGTCAAATAACCCCTACTGGACTGGCTTGGCTTAGAGAGGGAGAATTAATTTTTTAGAACATGTCAGAAAAACAATGTCAGAAAGTTCTTGGTGATGAGGTTATTGCATTTACACATGACCATTTTAGATGAAGAGATACGTGCTTGTTAGGTGTACTTTGAATCTCTGAACACAGGTTTAAATGTTGTCTGTGTTTTCCAAAACATATACAGAGGTTCTCGTGTTGGTACATAGTGAGCGGTTCCCTGTGTAATCAGGTTAGTGACTAGTTATGCCTCTATTGCAGGATGCAGTCTCTGAAGCCTATTTGTCTTAGGCAACACTGAAAAGAATAGAAAAAGACGATTTCCAACCATTTATCAGGTTTTATATTCATTGTTAGTTTGACAGTGGTTTTATGAATTGACAGATTATTAGACTTGAAATTTTGTTACTTCATATTTGTGATGCTGTGTTACATAACAAAAAAACAATGGTGCATACACAACTGCTAAAGGAACTCTAATACTAATGGTATTAATGCTCAAAACTGCTGGAACTGGAGGCAGTTTTGATAAGAGGAAAAACTGAACTTTTGTATAGGCTTATAGTCTCTCTATTTGTCATCCTTGTTTTGTTCCACATTTACCTCTGAAAAAAACCCACACTTTGCTTTCGCATGGTTCTGATGGTTTGCTGTTTCTGTGGCCCATTTATCCCTTGGAGCTGTTTGCAAAAAAAGAGACACTGAAAAAGTACCTTCTTCAGACATGCTCAGTTAAAATACGACTGAGAATATGAGTAAGAAAATTCTTTCCTTCCTTTACTACATAATTCAACATAAATTTCTCTAAGGTATATGGCACTAAGGACTTAGTTGAAACCACATACAAAAATGACTTCAATTCTAATAGCAACGTAAACATATCTTCAAAACTGAATGCATAGTTAGAAGTGAAAATCAAATTATTTTTAAAAAAGGCTGAAAAACTTCTTTAAAATTTCATTTGAGATAATTTTAATTTCAAACAACAGGCCTTTAAATATGTCAAATGTTGCTGTCAAATCACATACTGATTTTTGTTGGTAGAGTAAAGTTACAGTTAAAATTTGTATCTATTGCTCTATTATCAAATATGTCAAAAATGTACTCTGTATACTGGTAAATCGAAGTGAGAAATCAAGTTAATTTCTTACCCATATATATTTAAAATAGATGTAGTAGTTCATTTTGTGAAAATGTGAGGAACTTTTTTGCAAGTACCCATGTTCTTTATGAAATAGCCTAAATTTGTAATGGTAAGAAATATGAATGTTTACGACCTAATATAACTCCAAGTTCCATAAGATCTTTTGTCTGTAATGGGAAACTGAAACATAATTATAGAGAAAATTTGGGAACAGTCAGATTTGACCTCAGAGTTTTATATTTAAGCTATCAACATAATAAGGTGAATTAGAATCTTAGTTCCAAAAACAAGATATCTGCGAAAACTACATCTATGTATTAATTTCCGGAATATATATCAGCAGTTAACAACAAACACTAAGACAGTGTAAGGAAATTCTATTTCAGGCCCACAGCTCTAACCAGCTTGGATACTATTCAGCAGCTATTAATCTAGCTATGTTCTTTAACCTAGATGTGCTCTCCCTGAGGCATGAATTTGCTAATGGTGAATTCATCATAGATACAGTAGGCCAGAGCATTCAGAAGATGCCTAACTCTTGCAGTGGAAACGTATGAGAAAACTCCTAAAGCAGAAATGGTTTTCTACTAGGCACTTAAAAGGAAACAAGAGAGAAAAAGCAAATTAAATTTTGGGTCCGCTATCCCTTCATCATGAATATTGCACAGTTTCTGTTGTAAAGAACTAAAGTTGCTATCTACTATGTTAGAGTAATGAGGCAGTCATAGACATGATTATTTAAAGAAATATTCTCCATTATGTTTAGATCTCTTCAGAGATGATATCTCGGTGTGCTAGGACTAGCATGACTATCACACCACTATTACTGAGACATGATTTCATCAGCACATGTCAACACAGATTTTCTGCTGAACACTTCGCTTCATGCTGTTGAAAGAAGTGGTTTTTTTTAAATATCTTAAAGTCAATGCCCAAATGCATGTCAGATATTCTGGTTACTATAATCAAACCAGCAAAGACCAAAATAACTCACTACCATGAGTCTGCTGCATGTTAGATAAGGTGCCATTTAATTATCAATTTCCATTATTTAACATAAAATTAAATGTGGCCAAAAGCAATACAAATTCTACATTTCAAAAAATCGTGTCACACTGGCAGTTGCTTTATCTAAAGTAGCAGGCTTCTAAACCAACATTGTTAATAGCTAGGTGCCAGATAAGGTCAAACTACGAAAAGATGTTTTTGAGACATTACACCATACTGAAAACCAGAAAATTTAACTTTTTTTCATATTCTTTATTAAATACACAGCTGAATAATATGTAATTAAGTAATCACCTGTTATTTAGTTAATATTTTACAGTGCAATCATTAAAGTGCACATTACAGATACAAAGATACTGTAGAGAATAAAGGTTAGCTGATGCTTTATGTGGAAATTCTGAGATATTTTCAATTTTTAGTTTTGTATGTCATATGTATAACATACCCATATAAGGGTATGCAATGCCATTATTTATTTGCTTCTTCAAATACCCAGTAAAGTAAAAGAAATGCGTTGCTGAAAATTTTCTTATAGCTATGTTATAAAATGATACGCATCAATCTAAATCTCAATTAATGCATCTCTTTTTGTGCTTTCAAAATTTTACCATGTGCATTATTAGTATATTGCACTGCAAAATTATTTTGTGTATGTATGCCTACAGTTGCAAGAAAAATATACTAGAGATTGTACCAGTAGAGATTGCTGTAGGCAAGACTATCCTGCACTTTCCATTAACAGCTTATCTTTTCATTTACTTAAAATGTTGCCAAATATGAGTTCCTCTCCTGGGGCTCTCAGTCATGAGCCCTAATGGATTTCACCGCTGAAGGGATGACAATCCTAGTGCACGGCCGTGTTCTAGCCTTGCAGGAAGGGTGGCAGAAAGGAGAATGTTTCTCTTTAGCTGCTGTTGTTTACAGTGGGCACATTACTTCACAGTGGAATCACTGTTAAATTGCACAATTATCTGCACCACCCAACCGATGCCTCCATGTGTCTGCTGAAGGATGGGTACCTCCAACACAGGGATGGAGTAGGACGATGGCAAAAGAAGTGCGGTCTTGCAAATGTAGCCACATCTGTAAAGTACTCATGATTCACAACCTTCAAGCCAAATTTAAAAAAAAAAAGCACAAACAAACAAAAATCCCCAAAACCAACCAACCAAGCAGAAAAAAAAAACAAGCAACAACAAGAAGTCATAGATAAATTCCTCAGAATAAAATATGCATGCAAAATGCCAGTGTTAACATAAATAAGTAATGTAGTTCTGATAAAAGACTTTAATGTTATGCCCTTTGGAGTGAGGACTTAAGATACATTATGGGGAGCACTGTGATAACATGGTACTGATTATCTTGTTGAAATTAATCTTGACTGAATATGTGTCAGTTCACAAATTCTCTGCTGACAATTCCTATAGTTTCACAGCTAATGTCTTCAAACTGTCAGTTCCAATAATTTGGAATATTTCTAGGATATCATATATTCCAGGAGATAAAGCAGGAATTTCTATACAATTTATGTGGCAAAAAGTATCCATACTCTTAAGAGTGGAAAAACTGTTGATGTTTATATATAAAGAAAATCCATTCTCTCCTTTAAAAAACCTAAACTATTAAGTAAATGTATTGTTAATATTTTCTATGAAATGTACCAGGCATTTATATAACTGTATTTATATAATTATTATATAAATGAAGCATAACTAATGTTTTATTCTTGAACAGCATTCACCATTTTCTAAAAGTTGAGAGCTTGACTTCACATTTTTTTACTTAGCTTTTAGGTGATTATGAAGCAACATAGAAAACATTCTACCACAGAGCACATTAACTCCTGCTTTGTTCAGATGGGAATCTAAACTTTTAGAACTATATCACTGGCCTCACTTGTTTGGAAAAAGTACCTGGTTGTAGCAGTTGCTTTGTTGGAATGAGCAAGCTGCCAATAGGAAGTATAGCACACCTTTTCTCTGAAGCCACACCATATTATGAGTTCCAGCCTCCTCTTCCCTTGAACAATTCTGCACTCAATCTTGCAATCCTAATTTGGTCCCACACCTGGTTTTTACTTCATTCCTTCCCACAGTACTTCTGCTAATTTTCATATGCCAGCCCTCTCTTTCCCTTCTACCACTTTCAACGTCTCTTTTCCTCCTATATTTCCAACTAATTGACCCAAAGAACTACCTGCTTCTTACTCTGTGGTCCGAATAAACTGATTCCGATTTTGTTCATATTGCTAGATTTTCAGAAAATTGTAACTTTAAGAGTTTGAGGAGATTTAGGTAAGGGTAAATTCATACCAGTAAAGATTTTTTTTTTCACTCTTTAATAATTTCATACTTGTCATACATTTTATTTGCTATTTCAATTGAAAAAGTGTAAAAGAGTGTTACTAAAAATGGAGGATAGTAGTGTTGCCAATGATACAATGCATTACTTAAATTACAATCAGATAATATACTGGAAAAAGCTGACTATCGGAATAGATAAACAGTAATAGAATGGTAGAAGTTTCTTGTGTCAACTGAGTTGAATCATGCAGGCTTTAACAGTGGAAAAGAAAGTCTTGTTTTGCATTCGGAATTATTTATGGGTATTCCAATAAGCAGAAGATCATCAGAATGTAATAGTACTCCAGTACTTCATCCTTTCCACAGAAATACTTGAGAGTCAGCTTTCCGCTATGATAGGGAAGCTGCAATGTTAATCAAATTGTGGGACCTGGTCACAGAGAATGAAAATGGAAAGGAATATATTATCTTCTAGTGCCTCATCTTTACTATTGAATAAAATATCCCAGGAAGTAAAGACCAGGTTAGACTCCAGGTTCCACAGTAAGAAGAATAGAAAGGTCTGCCATGGATGGGTCAAGTGAGACACTCTGTGTGTGTGTGTTCTCAAGTGTGCTTCTGAGATGATTCTGGTACACCGGAATGAGATCATTCTGGTACGCCAGGCCTGGTCCTGGATCCTAAGTACATCCAATCAGGCAATTGTTGATCACTGAATCACTGATCTCTGTTTTGTTACCCTCGTGGTTCATTGAATTTTTAGGAAGGTGAAAGAAAATGGACAAATAGGTGAGCGACCAGAAAATGTTAAGTCATCATTTTCTGTTCTCTTTAAAAAAAGAAAGTTATCATGCTTGCCTATGTGTCTGGAATATTCTTGTCAGAATAGTGGCAATCTGTTTTCCCTGATGTGGGAGTGAGTGGGATGTATGTGTGTCTGTGTGTGTACATTAATGATCATATTGCAAAACCTATAGTTCGGTATTTCAACATAAGTTTCTATCTATGCTATCTGTAACAAAATATGTGATGTTTCAGAAATCTGTGAGGATACAGACTAATATTTTCATTTTACCATACCCTCATTTGATATACTTCTGCCATCGACTACTATAATGTAGCAAATAAGGAATGTGTGATAAAATGCTAGAAGTCTAAATGAAGGTTACAAAAAAAAAAAAAGTGTCTTGGAGATATTTTGTCTTTTTAAAAATCTGCTATATGTAAACCTTGTCCATCTCTCCATGGTCTTTCAAGCATTCCTGTCTATATCTGCATATCAGTTCATGGTTTTCATGAATGGCTCACAAGACATGTTTATTTTAGATAGAGATCTGGAACTTTTCTGGAATTATCTTTCATTTAGGTGATGCAAATCTTAATGGTTTTACTACATTGTGATTTATTTTCATTATGATTTTATCTGGTTTAGACTGGCTATTAGCCAAATGAAAATTGTGCATGTTTCAGTTTTGGACAGTGAGAATTAGGTGTGTCATAGGCATTTTTGGTGTCAGCATGTTTATAAAAACATAAATAATTGATTTTAAGCTAAATACACAAAGTATTAATAATAAGGAAACAAATAGCGGAGTACTGACTCTCTGCTCAGAAGACAGATGGCATTTAAGCCTTTTGTTCTGCATGTTGAGGTACATAAAGCACATAAAAATATGCTGCTTCCTAATGTACATACATGCAATGTCAGGCATTCTCTCTTCCATATGGATATGGCATGCACCTTTCCTTTCTTTTTGTTACCAACCATGCATTTTTAATGAAAAATCTTACTGTTCTTCAACAGAAACCTTTTCCAGACAGAGACACTTGCTTACATGAATTACATCTCTATAACAATTATTATTGTAGTTAGAGATATTATGAAATTGTACAAACATTATGAGGTTATACATTCTTGTTTTATGATTAATGCCTTGTACTCTAGTAAGTTACTGTGTTAATTCATGTTCAGAATGGATTTTTCTTCTTAATTACTTCAGACATAATCTTCTAACTTTTTGCATCGCACCCATAAGAACATTTTATAGTGCGTTATTATCTGTTATGAGTTATATAGCATGGATGACATGGGCTCTGAAGAATATGGGGAAGTATAAATATCTGTTATTGTTGGAGAATCAGGTAAAGTTTAAGCTAAGGCTTACCTCACTTCTCCATAGAGACAAGCAACATTCTGGGTGATAAGGAAGCATATTTTAAACTTGTTAAAAGTTATTACATATCAAACAGCATAAGGCATTGTATAAAAATGCCAGCTTGCTCTGATTCTGAACTCATGAATTTAAGAAAAAAAATATAAAAAGGTGGAACTGCCTGCCATACATTCACAAGCAAAAGTCTCAGAACTTGCTAAGAACACTAGAACTCTAAGTTTCTAGAAGTATTAGGACAAAACCTGAAACCATTGAAACCAGATGTTGGGCACTTAAAATAGTTTGATGGGCATTTGAAAGGTAGTTAGGACTCAAATCCTAATCAGAGAATTAACTGATGATGTTCTATTCACATACAAGTGAAGGGAACACTCTGGGGTGTTCCTTCTTATGGACAGTAAGTTAAGCTGCTTGCAAATGGCAGTTGCATTCCCATAAAATCCATGTTTTGCAACATGTTCAGCTTGAAATCCTAGTTTTACTTAAAGCTTTTTTTTAAAAAAACTAGTTGATTATATTATATTTATTTGCTGTCTTATGTTTTTGAACGACTATCAAGAAAACTTGTCAGTAATTCACTGGGAGATAAAAGGGGAAGTGAAAGAGAATTCTTAAAATTAAAATGTCATCTACCATCTGGAAGCACTTAATTACTTATTAATACTAATGCAATATTAGCGAGAGCTTTGTGGTGTTAATTCCAGGGTTGCATGTAAATAATTTGAGGGCACATTCATGTGGACATAGCCTGAGAATGTCACCATGTTATGTGGTGTAAGCTGGTATGCAGTTGCTTGCTATCATCACACATCATAGCTGCCGTAGGGTATCCTCCTACATTTTCATTTAATTGTTCTTCCTGTCGGTATATTTTTAAGCACATTTTAAGAACATAATGAAATCGGTTTTCAATGCTTCTGGGTGGCATGCTGACTGCCAGACTGTTACGGGTAGACTGCTTTTGGTTTTTGGGTCTGTGCATTAGTTTTAGAACCCTAACACTTTTTGTAGCTCTGTGATTATTTTTTCATTTGTTAGTCCTTCTTAGGACCTCATCTTCAAATTTTCAGCATACCATGTCAATCTGGGCCCTGCTGAATGATATAAGTATCTTGGGTTTATTTTTTTGAAATACATGCATTTGTTTTTTTGGCATATTCTGTTACAGATGTGATAACTCTTCAATTATCATTTAGATAATAACAGGGCTTTAATCTGAATTAATCTTTTATCACAATAGGATAAATATTAGGAACACACACTCAGAAATGGGAAAGCTCTGCAGCTAGCTGTGTGAGGACAGTGGTAGCCTTCAGATGGATTAGGTAAACCTCTGCCATAGATATTGTTCATACTGAAGTTATCACTTCCTTCAAGGACGGGAATAGGCAATCTGGTTTCTTGAGATTGCTTTTGGACAGAGATTTATACATTTTTTTTTCCTAACTGAATTAACATAGAAAATCCCAAATTTTAGCTATCCATTTAATCTGTAGTCTCCTGCAGGCTTCTCAGAACAAATATGTGAATCATCTAGATAATTTTACCTTTAGAACTATACATCAGGTTTCTAATTTTGATAACTTCAGTACTCTGTGCAATACTTTAGTAGCTCTTATATTATCAGATTTTTATGTCTTTTATTGTGTGATGTGTATCATTCCTTTCCCATCTTATTGTCTCATATTTCTATTTTTCTTTCTGCCATCTACTCAGTCATTATGTTACTTTACCTCGTTCCCGGTATACCCAGTCCACAGATCACCATTACAGAGATGCCAGGTATATGTTTTCCTCTGTGTGACTCTGTGTGGATAGTGCATGTACTTCTACGTACCTGCATGTCCACTTCTGGTTTTATTAGTCTGTGTATAGTGGTAAAAAACTTAGAAGTGTTGAGTTAATGTCAGCATTAGCTTTCTTAGTGTAGCATGTAGACAATCACTAGATATTTCTTTGTATGTTTAACTTTTTAAACTTTTTTTCACTGCAAGTAGTCTACAATTGGTGGTGCAGGAAGATGATGCTATCTTTACATTATTCTAACGGCTTTTTAAAAGTCAATAGAGAAAATTATTTAAATCCAAACCCACAAATACCTGCTATCAGTGTGATTTACATATAAAGAATGTCATACATACATGACTGTGTTAAAGGTTCCAACAGATAAAACCAGAGTGTGATACCTTTTTCAAAGTTTCAGCTGCAGGCCAATATATCTTAATTTTTAAAAGCAGTTCTGCAAAATTCCCCCAATTTCCAGCTGAGTTTTGTCCTAGTGTTTTGTTCTGTTGCTGACATTACTTGCTTTTCATGTTGTTTTGTCCTCATTTCATCGTTGTGTTGCTTTTCTTTGTATTCACCCCTTATGTTTTGACAGCCAGGATCACCCAATGTATCCTCTATTTTGTGAAGATGCAATCAGATTACTTCGCTCCCGTAAGATGTGCCGTACCTATTCTGAGGGTGCTTACTATGATCATGAGAGGTATAATTGATGTGGAGCATATCATTAGCTCTGCCACATATACTTTGGCAGTACTGTGTTTGGTTTCCAAACTGCAAGTGTGATCTGTGTTTAAAGTGATCAAGACATACAGTGAACATTTTTTATAATACTCTGTGAGTATGTGTGTGTCTAAAATTGACTACTCAGGACCATGGTAAATCCCAAAAGAAGCTGAATAGCTTTACAGAAGTCAGTTCATGAATTAGGTTACATGGATATTATGTATAAGTGTCTTTGTATAACACTTATTTTACTGGAATTTTCCAAGGGCTTATAATACTTATTATTCTCTTTGAAATAATGAGGAAAAGCTTATCTACTTCAAAGTATACAGAAATAGAATCTTTCTGACACCGTATATGTTTCTTAACTGAAAAACAGAGTGGAAACTAGAAGTATAAACCTATGTTGTAGTTATTTGTATAGTGCTTATTCTGTAATTTATGAGTACTTGTATACATTCACAATACCTGTGCATGATTACAGAACATCAGAGTTCCTATTTATGTATGAAATACGTGGCAGAGAAAAGTCAAGCCCATAATAATTTGTATTAAATAATTGTGCTTGAAATACAGTGGCTTTTAAGAGATGTAAGACATACTTGTGTACTACTGCGATTACATCATTTTCAGAAAATATTGCAAAACAGGAAAAAAGTCTATATGGTTGTGTGTGAATAGAAATAAGGATATAAATCTGATAAACTGTGAGCAAATACGAAGGACATGGTGGCTTCAGATCTCAAATGTTGGAACGGCTATTGCTCTGCGAGACAGACCATGTAAAATTTTCCACAGCAGGAACTAAAGAATTCTTGATACATTAAGTTCATGGCTGCCTTCTGGATATGAGTGCCTCTGAGAAGTTCTTTAAGGTTTGCTCTGGATTCAGATCATATATAACCATAGTTTTACTAAGTATAAAACTACTTTTGTGTGCAGAAACAAAATAGAATCTGAAACTTCTATAGTATCATAGGAGTATTCCTTCCAAAGAAATATTGCTTTTTAGAAATTCTCCAAATCTATAGTATAATAGACATTATAACCTTTAGAACTTAGTTAAACATTTGTTTTGAAAAGATGCTGTTCTATATGAAAACTAATATAAAGAAAGTGTGTAAAAAAGTTCAGTCTGCAGGTAGATACTTCAGTAAGGAGAGGAATGTTTGGTTTGTTTTCTGAAAATATGTGATGAAATGTGCTCATAGTTAATTTTTATATACTGTTTTTTGCCTTAGTTATACACTCACATGTGCATTAGTTTGTCTGAACTCATTTCAGATTGCTGGCTATGCCTGTGACTGTTCAGATGTTGCTGAAAGTTTGAGCTATTTATCAAATTGTCTTAGTCTGAGGATCTTGACTTGCAAATCTAATCTTGGTTTCTACAAAGATTAATTTCTCAAAAATAAAGTAAAATAAATGAAAATACGTGGCAAAAGTGACAGTACTGTATAAAGATGAGAAGGCTGGGATTTAAGCAGTGAGAGTAAATATTTTCCAAGCCAATTCCTCCGGGGGTCAGAAAGGAAAATTTGACATGAAGGTGGAATATCTCTAGTTCACTGTTAGAGCAGTATATTGAGATTCCTTGGATCTAGAAACTGATCCTGGATTTTCTGGTCCTCTTGAATCCAGGATGCCTGTGGGTAATGTTAGTGCTCAAGTTACTTGAGTCACCTTACCAGATATGAGCTACTCTGAGTACCTCATAGCCACTGTAGTTTTTCTTAGTTTTTTACTCGTTTTGCCTTTCTATATTCTGGCAGCAGTTCTCTAGGTATTTAAAGACCATTTAAAGCATAATCTTTATCCAGTTCCTCCTTATCCATTGAAAAACAATAAGGAATTTCCTCTTCCTTATTTTATTTTGTTGGAAATATGTGAAAAACTACTTTTAAAACAATATTTCCTCATTTATCTTTAAACATTTTCCCAGTTTAATGCTTACCTTAAATTACGTTATTTCTGTAGGTCAAAGTGTCAGTCCCATCATCTGAGTTCCATCTACTTAATCGATGTCTTGTTGATATCAAGCAGCCACCTCTCTACCTTTCTTTCACTTTATTAAGCAAGTGAAATAAGTTTACAGTTTCCATTATTCATCAAAACAGCAAATATTGTTCTGTGCAGTCCAGCATTCAGGGAAGAGTCATCTGGGACTTTGTATCTTATGCCACTGTGAATCCACCAGGGTGGGTGTCCTGTGGACAAATATGTCATACAGGTACATCAATAAAAATAATTTGCCTTTTTTATTATTCATGGATCCTTTCATTGCTTATCTTGTAGCCGTTCACAGCCAGCTCATTAACTCTTATGGGCTCTTCTAGCAGTTTTTTCTCTTCTTTTTTCCCCCACAGAGTGACTACTTCATCCTCTTTCATCTTTTCCCTGCTGAAAATTGTTTCAGCTACTGCTTATCAGATTTGGTAGTCTTTAGTTCATTAGTTCTAGGACACATTAACATCATCTAAACCCTTAATTTCTGAGTTCATTCTTAGGCTATGGCACTCATCATTTTATCTTTGTGATAGTTCTTTTAGAAGAAGTCCAACTGTTTCCCTCCCAACAGAAGTGGAGGCTGCTTTGGCAGCGTATGCCTGAGACAGACAACAGGCACATGAGCACCTTCAGTCACTTCAGTGCCCGTTGGACCCTGCTCTTTCTCAAGACCATCCTGCTGCTCAGTATCTCCCTCCAATTTTCCTCAACTCTTTAATGTGATAATCACCATGGTATCACTGACTGGTATGAATTCACACTACTCAGATTGAACATATATAAGACATTATGGCTGGACATGTAAAGCTTTACTTATGCTTTCATTTATTTGCCCCAATTCACAATTCTACTGAGTTATACTGGTCAGTTCATAATTTCACCTTCATCCATTTTAAATTGACAGACATACTCATGATCTCAATGACAGAGTCATGTTCTCAAGATTTTTATCCCAATTGCTTTTAAAATTAAAATATTAGTAGTCTCTCCCAAATAATAACCTACTGAAAACATCGCTGAACAAAATTCTTTCTCAGCTTACCTTTCTCAGAGCTCAGCTTAGTCACTGATAACACCACTGTATGTGCTATTTTCATTTAGCCTGTGAAGTTAGTGTTTAGAAGGCAATAAAACCTGGTTTGTGCACGTTTTGTGCAGGATAGAAGGTTTATTTCAGGCAGAATTTCTGTTGCTTCACTTAAGGAAACAAACTTTGCGTTCCATTTTGTTTTCTGGCTTCCGTTTTACTACTCAGACATTTTCTAACATCCATACGCTCTTCTTGGTGAAATTTCTCAGTTGCTCAAATACTGTCTTCCTATTGATGTAAATTTTCACTTTTATGAAATATGTTTGTATCGGTCAAGTGTTCTTAATATATTGTTAATTATTTCTGAATATAATTTTAAAGTAGAAGTGTAAAATGACATATATATGAAAATATATGTTCAGGAGATACTGCTGAACTGTAGATAAATGTAGTCTATGTTCATCACTATGTTATCAGTACAGTGAGGGAAAACATCATGAAAGAAGCACCCTTTAAAATGTCTGAAATATCTGTGCTGTTTATTCCATATTCAGGAGGACTAGGCAGGAGAGAAGAGTGCCTAATTCATATTATGACGACACAACCTATACTCCTGAAAGGTATTTTAATTTATATAGTAAAAGTAGATAAAGTTGAGTAATACATTTTTTCTGAAGTGTAGTCTAAAATTTTTAATTGGCCTAGACTAATTATATTTAAATTTACAGTGCACTTTATGCAGTATTTCTCTAAATACAGAACAACTAATCTCCATAGTTTTAAGTACCTCATTTTCTTTTAGCTCTTCATTAACTTGACATCGGATTTTTTTTAAGCATAAATTTTGAAAATTTTTTATTCATTAGATGTGGGAGGAAAACCAAATAGAACAGAGGAGCTAGGTACAATTGAAGGCTTTTTCCCCACTTAACTGCAGCATATTATTAATGACTAACCTTTTCAGTCACTAGGAGTGATTACAGGACAATTTAGAATCCTCAATTTCATTCTTTAATACCCTGAGTCATTTAAGAAGCTCCTAATGCTTTTGACATGTTGCTGCCTATATTAACTTAAAAATTACTAACAAAATGCCTTCAAATTGATTTTGGGTGCTTGCTGTGCTGGCACCAAAAGTACTACTGTTCTTTCTAAATTTTGGTATGCAAATGGTGCATTACAGTGGGCATCATATAACTAAAATCTGACACATAATCTATAAACTTTTGGAGTGTCTCCAGAAATAGTTATTTGGTAAGAGCATTTCAGGTTTAAAGAGCTAGGCAAGGACCAGAAAGAAGGAAATGTGAAGAAAGGAGCAGTTTTTTGTTCTTCTCCCTTTGCACAATTAGATCTTTTATATTTCTGTGTTTAAGTCAGTATCAGATTTTTGTCTACAGCACAGAGATTATTTTCTAACTAATGGCAAGATATTTTGTTTAAATTTCATTACTATGAATAAATACAGTCATTAAAAAAATAAAGTGCACTGAAATTTTAAAGCCGTGCTTATATATTTATGGTGTCTGTAATACAATACTTTTATGGAAAAATCTTATCTAAAATATTGGCTAACTGAAGAGACTGGCTTCAGTTTTAAGGATGTGAATGATCAGGGCAAGTGTAAAGCTATACCTGTCATTCTCAAACTGTATTCTAATTTAGATTGAACTAAATCTAATTTAAAATTAGATTAGATTAAATTTAAGTAACTTTCATCCAGTCTGTCTACATGCAAAAAAAATGCCATTCCCTATACCATCGAATTTGATACAGAAGAAAAAAGAGCAGAGGAGTGACATTAACATATACTGCACTCCATACCGTCTTCCCTCATCCTAATGATGAAGAGATGTGGGGTCATTTAGTTTGTAAACATATTGCAAAATCTCAGATTCTGAAATCTGAGAATTTTGGAAGAAATTGAGTTATGCGAAAAATGCTTTGTGCATTCTGACATAATTCCTGGGAACAGATTGATTAAAACCCTTGGATGTGTATTCAAGCCATTGAAAAGTTAATTCTGCAGACTTTGGCTAGGATTTTCAGTACAGACAAAGGGAGACTTATAGTCAAGTTGCTAATAAGGTGGTCCCTTGATCTTTTCTGAAAATCCCTGCCTTGCTTCTCGCTCACTGTCATGCAGAAATAGTTTAGTGAAACTATTGCAGTTCCAAGGCTTTACCCATGCAGTATCCTGAAAATCTGGAACTCGAGAGATCCCATTGAAATCCCTTAACCAAATTTTGGATGATTTGCATGTACTCTTAACATATTGGAGTAATAGCACAGAAGGAGTTTATCGCCTGGTTTCTGAAATGAAAGCAGATTTTTTTGTCCCTTTATTTATTTTCTCCATGGTTCTACTTAAGATAAAATATTTCTAGATCTGCTTTATGTTGTCTTCAACTGATTTACTGAAATGATGCTGCAAGTGTTTAGGTAGCCCATGTTCAGTATGTGGAAGAATAATATAGGTATAAAACGTAATTAGTTTTTATTGTTTGATCTGAGTGAGATGAGTTTCCTTCTGCATCTTAAATAACTGTAAAAACTAACCACCCTCTCAAACAGAAAAATAAATTTTGAAAAGTTAGATACTTGAAGTTAAAAACAGTATTTTAAAAAATTGCTACTTAGAATATTATTTTTGTTAATATTATATCTACCTCAACAATTATTTTTAAAATATTCCACAAACTCAATAACAATTGAGAAGACTTTGTATAAGTAAAGATAAGGGAACAGTTAGTCTTTATGGAACTGAAATTTATAGCTAAACTACTGATAAGAATAAAGGTGAAATGTATTAAGAATTATATAAGGAAAAATAAAACAGAAATTGCTTGGGTTTTAATTTAAAAAGATAGGAAGAGAAAGTACAAAATTTACAAAAATATTTGGACACATTTGAAAAGCTTCAAATTTTATTGAGAAGCGGTTGTGTCGTATGAATTAGAGTGTTATTAATAATACATATTTCTTTATAACACTTCTTTATTTTAACTGCGTTGCAAAGGTGGTACAATGGTGCAAGTTCATGGGCAGATCATGTAGTCAATGGTTCAGCTGAAAACTATGGGTAAGTAAAAAGTGTAGTGTTACAGATACAGCTAAAATGTATTTTTAATCTTTATCATGAGTTAGTTTATAATTGTGCCAAAGTTATTCCTAATAAGTGTAGTTTTCTTTATGTCTGTCTTTCTTGACCCAGAACTGGGGCTCATTTATATGCTACTCTTTTTTCCACAATTAAGATGTTTTATTTAGTTACAAATATAAAAATAACATTGGTTTGAACTATTTTTTAAAATGTGTTCTCACTGTTCAGGGCCACTTTAATGAAAAAAGGCTTTTGACCGATAATATCTGCCTGCATTCACAGACATAGAGTGTGTCTTTGAGACCTAATACTTTTTAGTTTTAGAAGAAATCCCAGTTCTAACTGTCTAATCTATCTTCCTGTGTGATAGATGCATAACCCATGCAAGGCGCTGTGTTCCTTACAATCCTCAGTTCTTCCCAGCTGCACTTGTCTCCTGATCAAGGGAGCACATGGATTTTCTTTGCTGTTAGTTCTTTGACTTTACTGCTTCTCCCTTATTTTCTTGTTGCGCTTGCAACATTTTTCTTCTTTATTTTTGCTTATTTCTTTTATTAATGTGCACAAAGCTTGCTTATTTCTGCCCTTCCCTATCTTATAAGTAGGCGCTGGACTATGCTGGTGGAATATTTTGGCTAACTAAAACAAATATACAGTGTGGGTCCAAAATGCTGGTAAATCCTGAAGTTCTTAATTGAAACTCCTGCAGAGTTACCAGGAACTTTTCTTTGATGAAGACTAGGAGTCTCTCAAAAACATTTATTGTGAAATTATACAAAATAATATTATAGTTTGATTTCTCAAATGCTATAATTTTCTCTGTACAAATACTTATTAATATGTAAATTGTGCATTAATATTGAATTAATTACTTATTAGTAAATTAATTACTGAAGATACTTTGAATTTTGTGTTTCTCTTTATTCTTTTGTGGTGACACAAGTCAACAGATCTCTCCGGAGAAAAAGTTCTGTATCTAAAACAGATCACTGGAAGGCTATTAGACTATACTCAGCTGAATATAACAAACCATATAAAATGTTACTATATATTGAAAACAGAAGATAGACATGTATATATAAGGGATTAGTCACAGCTCACCTGCAGTCCTAGGGCCATTTAAATAAAATTGTGATTCATAGTTGTCGTGTATATGTTGACTAACACAGGAGTTCTGTTTAAGAAATTCCAAGACTGAAGGAGAACGTAAGTGACTTTGTCAACTTGAAACTAAAAAAATCTGGTAAAAAAAAAAAAATCCTTCAATATTTTGACGCAAGTTTCTTTCTTCTCTAGAGAGAAGAGGTTTTTAAGGGTCTTTTTTCTCACCGTGAGTGCAGCCACAGAGACTTACTTGAGACTATATTTCTTCCCTAGCCTTTTGAGCCAGTGGGCCACTGCTTGCTGGCTCTTCCATTTTAAGTGTTTGAACTACACATTTAATTTGTGGTTATGGCAAAGGCCATGCATATTAGTTTTTCTGGGAAAGTGCACAAGCATGCTGAAAGTGGACAGCATTTGAAGAAGGCTGGAAAGTGCTTAGTGTAAACAAAGCTTTTGTGTTTGCTTTTGATGGTCCGTTAAGTAGTTCTTGTTTACTTGACTTGTCTTATATTTAGTACTGTATAGATGCTAATGTATGCAAATATACGAGGGAAAAAAAGATTGTAATTTGAAAAAGAATCTTATTTGTTAGTACTCTCTGTCCCCATTTAAATTTGGCTCCATGAAGCTGTGGAATAAGAAATAAAATATAAGAACATTTGTTGTGAAGCAATATGACTTTGAGGTAGACCATAAGGCATAGAACACACTTTAAAAGAATGAAAGCTACTTAAATGGGTCAGAGTCTGTTCAGATCAATGGATTTACAGAATGCTTTTAACAGAAACCTTATGCTATTTTTCTCATTTGTAATTTAAGAGCTTAAAGGATGATAAAGTCTCACATAACTGCTTATCTTGGAATGTTCTGATTGCAATCCTGGCTTCCTCAAGTGACAGAACTCTTCTTGACTTCAGTAAAGTCAGAATTACAGTTCTGTTGCCAGAAGTTAAGAAGACAGAAAAACATGTATTTGCAGTATTAAGCCATTTGTGATATTTTACTAATTAAACATCTGCCATATTAGTGGTCTTTTAAAATGTTATTGCAAAAAAAGAGGCCAACTAAATACAGTGTGCCGTGTACAAATAAAGTTTTATTTAAGATCTGAGGAAAAAAACAACCAACCAAACAACAAACAATGAAAACCAACACAAAACCACCAAGACCCAAATACTGTTCAAATTTTGAATTCAGCCGTGCACTGTACAAGGGCATATTTAGGTACATGCTTAATTTTGAAGCCTACAACTGATCTACTTGATTAGCCTGTAGTCTAAGTGCTCAGTTGAAATGCATTTGAACATTGATGCCCTACTAGGAAATGCTTCTCTCTCATTGCTTCTCTCTCAAGATTCTCTATGCATTGTCTTATTTACCACTTACTTTTCAGTCATGAAATAATACATGCTGATTAAAACATTTGGATATTCCTGTCATTGCTTATGCATTATGATACAACATTCAAGTTGAGTGGGTGAAATATTGTATTCTGAAATGGGAAAAATGTTTAATAAAGCTAAAATTAAAAGCTGAAATGCTTCTACTTTGGAATATTTCTAATATTTTTATTGGAATTTATATTATTATTATGGAGTGAGTTGCAGCACTATATTGGATTATAAAATTGAGCTGGGGGAGAGGATTTCAGCGCTCTCTGAGAATTTTGAGTTCCCAGCTTTAGAGTGCTAATCAGTGAGTCATCACATGAAGATATTTGTTCCTGCAGTGTGATTCTTTAACATATGTCAATTGAGAGTCTGTTAAAGAACTTGAAAATTGGAAGTAGTTGACAAAATACAGGGTACTATAAAAGGCAACTGGCTATATAGGTGAAAATGTGTCACAATTACCAGAAAAAATAATTTAAAACCAAACACCTAACATATAACACTATAGCAAAAATCTACTGAAATCTCTCCGACTTTTTAAATTAGTACTGAAGAAATGCCTCCAAACATTTCATATTGTAGGCACAAAATAAAAATATTAATATATGTTAATATGATTAAGTTAAATAAATAAATAAATAAATTGGTAAGACATAAGGCAACATATATGTTGTTTGCATTCATTGGCTCACCTCTCTGTAAGGAAATGGTAGTCTGGAAGGTTCATTTTTTGATAAATTACCTTTGAGTAAAATACTGAAAACTGATTCTTAAGCTAGTTAAAGTTAACTAGTTAATAGAAATTATTATTATTATTATTATTATTATTATTATTATTATTAGCTGTGTTTGCTTTCATTTGAATGCAGTTACAAATAGGATCTGTGACAACTGGCGGTGTTAACTGGAAGTTAAGAAGCCTCTTTCTCAAAAGTATTCACCACTTCTTTTTGTTTAATGTTAATATTTTCTATGAAGAAGAAATTTCTTACCTACTTCTACTATTTTCCCTTCAAATATACAAGTTGCTTTTCTATTCCTATAAGATGCACAAAATTAATTTTGTCTGATTTTATAGATAAAGAGGATATGAAATATTTCAGCACATTATTTCAGTCTTAATTTTTCCATGATCAAGACTGCTTACTGGTTTTATTGATATTTGATTGAAGTAGCTAGCATAGAATTCTGACTGCATCCTTTGAATCATAAACTAATTTGTATTGGAGGGAACCTTGAAAAAATGATCCAGTCTAACTCTACTTAAGGTAGGGCTTTGCTATTCCTCTGTAATTAAACAATACAATCTATAGGTGATTAAACATATTTTGGAGACTAAATCTCTCTAGGTATAGTTATATGTGCATTCTTTAAGTATTTTTATAAGTGTATCATGGTATCATGTGTTAGCATAATTAGAAATGCCTAGAACAGAATCACCACAGTGACTGCAATGCCCTGTACAGGTACCTGGGCGAGCTGTAAGCACCGGAGTTGCTGTAGCTGTAGCAGCTGCTCGTGCCTCTGCGGAGCACGAGGTGCCCGGGAGCGCGGCCGGGTTCACCGCTTCCTCTGCTCCGCTCAGTCAGCTGCTAGAAAAGCAGTTCAGATCCTGGCGTGTTACAGCTTAGTCATGCCTGTGGCTGTCAACGTAGATATACCTGCAATTATCACATACACCACGGCGTAATGTGTATGTGCATAGATTGTATGAGTGTGTGCGTGCATGTGTGTAAAGATACATATACTACATATATATAAAGCATGATAGAATAATACTGCAGCAAATGTATCTTGCTTTGCTTCCTGTTTTTGTTTATTTTGCAAGAGTACCTAATAGCATTGCATTTCTGACTTTTGTTATAGGAACACATAATATTATATGTATCTTTATAGGTATAGATGAGTAATTTGGTGAGATACCCAGTCACCAGTTTTTCTAGATATTTGGCAGTATAGTGCTCCTTCCCATTTTCCATTACAATACTTATGACTCAAATATAAGTTTGCTTGGTACTAGAAATCTCAGTTGTTTGTAGACATGCTTATCTATGTTATGCTAACAGATCTTGTGTCTGTGACTAAACAGCAAAGTTCCTATAGCTAGTAGAAGAATAACATGTCCAAGGATTGAAATCCAGCAGCCATCCACAGACACTGACAGGTATTACCATTATATATTAGCTGGAGTTTGAAATTATGATCTCTAGAAAACATATCACTGCATTTTTCTTGTTCTGTGCTCACTGNTAAAACCAAACACCTAACATATAACACTATAGCAAAAATCTACTGAAATCTCTCCGACTTTTTAAATTAGTACTGAAGAAATGCCTCCAAACATTTCATATTGTAGGCACAAAATAAAAATATTAATATATGTTAATATGATTAAGTTAAATAAATAAATAAATAAATTGGTAAGACATAAGGCAACATATATGTTGTTTGCATTCATTGGCTCACCTCTCTGTAAGGAAATGGTAGCCTGGAAGGTTCATTTTTTGATAAATTACCTTTGAGTAAAATACTGAAAACTGATTCTTAAGCTAGTTAAAGTTAACTAGTTAATAGAAATTATTATTATTATTATTATTATTATTATTATTATTATTAGCTGTGTTTGCTTTCATTTGAATGCAGTTACAAATAGGATCTGTGACAACTGGCGGTGTTAACTGGAAGTTAAGAAGCCTCTTTCTCAAAAGTATTCACCACTTCTTTTTGTTTAATGTTAATATTTTCTATGAAGAAGAAATTTCTTACCTACTTCTACTATTTTCCCTTCAAATATACAAGTTGCTTTTCTATTCCTATAAGATGCACAAAATTAATTTTGTCTGATTTTATAGATAAAGAGGATATGAAATATTTCAGCACATTATTTCAGTCTTAATTTTTCCATGATCAAGACTGCTTACTGGTTTTATTGATATTTGATTGAAGTAGCTAGCATAGAATTCTGACTGCATCCTTTGAATCATAAACTAATTTGTATTGGAGGGAACCTTGAAAAAATGATCCAGTCTAACTCTACTTAAGGTAGGGCTTTGCTATTCCTCTGTAATTAAACAATACAATCTATAGGTGATTAAACATATTTTGGAGACTAAATCTCTCTAGGTATAGTTATATGTGCATTCTTTAAGTATTTTTATAAGTGTATCATGGTATCATGTGTTAGCATAATTAGAAATGCCTAGAACAGAATCACCACAGTGACTGCAATGCCCTGTACAGGTACCTGGGCGAGCTGTAAGCACCGGAGTTGCTGTAGCTGTAGCAGCTGCTCGTGCCTCTGCGGAGCACGAGGTGCCCGGGAGCGCGGCCGGGTTCACCGCTTCCTCTGCTCCGCTCAGTCAGCTGCTAGAAAAGCAGTTCAGATCCTGGCGTGTTACAGCTTAGTCATGCCTGTGGCTGTCAACGTAGATATACCTGCAATTATCACATACACCACGGCGTAATGTGTATGTGCATAGATTGTATGAGTGTGTGCATGCGTGTGTGTAAAGATACATATACTACATATATATAAAGCATGATAGAATAATACTGCAGCAAATGTATCTTGCTTTGCTTCCTGTTTTTGTTTATTTTGCAAGAGTACCTAATAGCATTGCATTTCTGACTTTTGTTATAGGAACACATAATATTATATGTATCTTTATAGGTATAGATGAGTAATTTGGTGAGATACCCAGTCACCAGTTTTTCTAGATATTTGGCAGTATAGTGCTCCTTCCCATTTTCCATTACAATACTTATGACTCAAATATAAGTTTGCTTGGTACTAGAAATCTCAGTTGTTTGTAGACATGCTTATCTATGTTATGCTAACAGATCTTGTGTCTGTGACTAAACAGCAAAGTTCCTATAGCTAGTAGAAGAATAACATGTCCAAGGATTGAAATCCAGCAGCCATCCACAGACACTGACAGGTATTACCATTATATATTAGCTGGAGTTTGAAATTATGATCTCTAGAAAACATATCACTGCATTTTTCTTGTTCTGTGCTCACTGCTTCTAGATGAAAAAAAAAAAAAAGATGCACTAGGAGCTGAATTGTAATGTACTGTAATTCTACAGCAATTCTATTTTTATTTCTCCAGTTTTTTGTTACAAGAACAACCTAGTGGTAAAATTGTGATTGGCCTGATCTCATAACTTGCTTTTTTAGTCTTGCACACAGTAAAATAATTTAATATATGGGCTTTCAAGTAACCTGCTTTCAGTTATTTTTGGGAAAAAATAACTTTTACTTGTATTGTAAGCTGTTATGATTGCTTACTGTTGAAAAATGTTCATCTTTTATAAGGCTTTCTCAACATAAGGAAAAATAAACCTAAGTTTAGATCAAAAAAATGAATTTATTTATTGAAAATCCTCCTATTTATTTGTTAAGAAAAGTAACAAATCTGAAAACTTAAAAATAAGAAATCGTTATTTTCTGCACTGGGGTGAGTCAGCTTTTGACATTTCTAGAATATGAATATAGAACAATGCAGATAAATCAGTAGTTAAAACAAAATGTTGTAGCATCTTTGGTTAGATATTATAGTTACTAGAGTTCACAGTGGTACCTAAATATTATGGGATTCTAATTCTTGATGGGTTTGGAATATAAAATTAAATTGTGACTACTCACAGAATTTTCTGTGTGGTGGCTTACAGAAAGCTCATACCGTTTCAGAGTGATAGGCGTGTTTGGTTAAGAAGCAAGCACTTACTGCTCTGTTTTTTACTCAGTGTAGGGAAAGTTATGCTCACACATCTCACAGACTTTGACAAGGGAATAGGCCACCTACCATGCACGTTTTCCTTAGCAAAAATCGAAGGATGCTATTAAAGGCAATAGTAAATGGAGGTCACTATCTGACATTTCATTAACTGTATTTTTTATAACAAAAAGTCTGTTAGCAAGCAGCTCTAACATACATTAAAAAATTATGTGGATGCTGATTGCTTAAACTTAGACTATTATATTTCCCTCTTCAAAAATCAGTAATTCATATGATATGAACTATAATGAGAGTAGAGGAAACTTCCATTGAGATAACTTGGGAGCGTAAGCCCTCAAGAATTTTATCTGAAAAGTTGTGAACTTCTGGTTTTAGTTCATTGAGGTGTTTTAAAAACTCTCTCTCCGTGCCTATGTCTGGATTGGGACACTAATGCACAGTTGTATACTGTGGTAGCTGAAGAGCTTCCCTGTCTAAACGTGTTATTGAAGTGATATTTTTTCATTAGAAGGGATGGTTCCTTTCTGAAGACCTGAATCATATAGCACATGTGTTTACTGTTAAAAGAACAAAAATACATGAGGACAACTAACAGGCCTATTTCACTCCAGACAGTAAAACTGTCTGTTGAATTGTTCTTTATATGCACGTGATCTAAACCCACACAGTGAAGCTTTCAAGGGGACAACTGTCCATATTTTTATATAGCCCTCCATTTGCTACAGGGGGTACTGAGGGGTTTGCAGCATGTAGCCTGTAACTTGAGGGTAACAACTCAGTCTGTCAACTTAGTCTTCAAATCCTTCAGTCTACAAAAGCAACAGTGGTGCCAAAGCCAAAACCAAAGGTTCACTTCCATACCCATGTTCTCCTTCACTTCTGGGAACTCTTCATTGTTTTCCCAGCTGAAGTAAATGGCAGCTGCAGATTGAGGCAAACTGAATATTTATAATAACTACTGAATATGAAAATTTCTGAGGCCTTTATCTGTTAGCATAGTGGTTAGCTCCATGATGCTCTGCGCAATACAAAATCTGCCTACTAAGCAGTTCCTAACAGTAAAAATGCCTCCTTGCCTTCTAATACAGGCAATGGATCAGATCCCTAACAACCAAAAAAATCCTTTTTATACAACAGCTAAAGAGAATGAGGCTTTAGGAATAACAAGTGAAAGAGGCTTAACTTCTCATGAAGTGTTTATGTGTGTCATTTGGTTGCTACTTACCTGTTCTTCTGTGTGTCCTACATGCTGTTGGAAGGAGAGAGAAATAGAAAATTAAATCATACTTCTTGCCATATGTCCCAGTCCCTGCTGCTGTGTGCTCCAGCAGGCCCACTCACTGGCAGGAGAAGGCTTATTCTAGTTCTGTCTGTGTGAAAGACCCAAAGAAGAAAGTCTCTGGGGGCTCACTAATTTTCTTAAACACGTGTATATACAGGGTAGGGGTGGGTTGTCTGGACCTTGGTCGTATTCTCTTTTGTAATCTTACTGAATCTAGGAATATTTTTCCTTAGAATTTATAAATTTCTTTTTCTAAGAATTTATTCCCGCGGTCATTTTTTTAATCACCGTGCAGATGGCTGACACCTTTCTCACCTACAATAGCACAGAAACCTCCCTTAAACAGTTACCTAAACTAAGCAACTTTCTTACCAAAGCTAAGATTGTGTTTCTTTATCTATCCACAATGTAAAAGAAGCGAGACAGTGGATGTTTTCGCTGATGAAGCTTCCTATTCAGAAACAGAACTGATAGAAGAAGTGAGGTAATTTATTGTGGTTTTGTGCCAGGCTCATTGTTCTTTTCCTCCAATCTTTAGTGCCTCAGCTTTTAATTACCGTTATGAGTCTCACTGTGGTGTGTTTGCTTGTTAGGAGCTTATAGATGTAGGTTCATGTGAATGGTGTTGCTGTGAACCTGTCTGTGGCAATTCCTTTGTATGCTCTAGGAGTCCAATAATCACCTCATGGAAGACCTGAAGAGACATTCATTTTAATGAATCTTTTATCAACCCATTCAGCAAAGTTAGCCACCCTAGAGACAACTCTACTCTCTCTCAGTTATGTCTCATACGTTTTTGAGAAATAAAATGCTGTTAAAAACATCAGACTCTTCGTAATGGGACTGTAGTATGTCTCTCTTTTTTCGAAACTAATTAAAATTCGGCTTCTTGTTACACTTAATCACCATCAAGTCACTCTTTGTATTATCTGACTTCATTGTAAAAGGCATGACTTAGCTCAAGGAAAACTCCTGAAGGGTACATGTTCCCCATTTGTATTTTATGGCTGTTCAGTAACTCAAGGACAGCTGGGAGGACTGTGAATTTAATAAGTAGTTCCATCAGGGTATGGATTTTACTTTTAAAATTACTTTAGGATATTGCTAGCAAATATTACTCCTTGCAAACAGACCAATTCCATTGTGAAAAAGGTGGGACTTGATTAATTTCTGAAAGTAATGACATGATTAATTGCCTAAGATAGTAGAAAACCAGACTGCTTGATCCAGAGATTCTCTTTCACTTAGTCTACTTTCTCCCCATTGCATCTCTAATGGTAACTTTTTCCATTGCTACTTTGGCACCATTCTTTAGGCTGTGAGTTAGAAGTTGTTCGTTTTTTTTGTTTGTTGGTTTTGTTTTTTTCGGGTTTTTTTGGTTTGTCTGGTTGGCTGGGGTTTTTTGGGTTTTGTTTGGTTGTTTTTTTGTTTGTTTGTTTTTGTTTTTTTTTTTAAATACAAGCCGGACTTTGTCTAGTTAGTGAAACCACTGCAACTAATAATGACATTGAAGAGTTTCGTCTGCTTGCAGTATAAACATCGTGTATGAATCCATCACTATAGCCTAGCCTATATTTTGACAGACATCCTGAGTCTAATAGTACTTAACAGTACTTGGGAATTATAACATCTGAAATGTGGACTTTCCTGCAAACAAGATTACTATTTCTAAAGATAATGCAGTATATAAATATCTACTCGTGAGAGTAAAAATGCTCAATTAAACTGCACAACTAAATGAGTCCTCAGCTTTAGTGAGACTTAATATTATGTCAGCTAGTCTTTTACTCAAAGGTTTATGTATCAATTAACAAAATAACAATATTTTTACACAGAAATTGTCAGGAAACAGACTATTGCATGGATAGTCATTACTGAGACATTGGAAACATTTCAGCCCATTTATCAGAAGTATGAAGCAAGCCAAACCATAAATGTATAAAAAGATCTATGCTATCAAGAAGTGAACTCAGAAAATTTACACCCTCCCCCCCCAAAAAAAGTACATAACAAAATTATTTGCTCCAAACCATTATCATGCATCATATTTTATAACGAATAGAAAAGTCAAAAGTCAACTAAGCTGCTTTTTAACTAACATTACAGGAATTGTGAAGCAGCAGATAGACAGCCATATCAAAGATCCAGATCAACAGAGCAACGTCCTATGCTAGAGCGGACCAACTCCCGCTCCCGATCCACAGAGCGTCCTGACTCAAACCTCATCAGGTCGATGCCTTCATTAATGACGGGAAGATCTGCCCCTCCTTCACCTGCCTTACCGAGGTGAAACAGACAAATCAATCAGACTAATCCCCTGCTGCCCCACCAGCTCACCGTTTTATTTTCCCAGTAGCTAATTGGTATCACCTCATCCTTATCTGGTCACTAGTAGCAATAGATACTAACCCTTTCAGTGTCAACACACTATTTATATTCTGCTCTGGATATAATGGTGTGGCTGCCATTGCAAATTGTCTGCTAACAGTATTTAACTACATTTGTTTGTGATTTCTCATTTATCAGGAATCCTGGATGGTTTCCCACATAAAACACCTCATAACTATCATATTTTTCTCTTGCAGAATAAGATTTTTTTTGTGTTCATCAGACATCGCTTATGGAACAACCATCATAACAGCACCAAATGAAACTATATTTTTTTAAAAGTTTCTTTAAATGGACTGTGCTAACTTTGTCTGTTGATCACCATTTTAACCACCATTTTCTCTGGTTACATTTTACTGTGCCATAGTCTGTATTGTTCCTGTTTGAGTGCTATCCTCCACTGATTGACATTTTGAAAATTTCTGTATGTTACTCTTAGCTTAAATAAAGATAATACAATTAAAAGTTGAGTACATTTTGGTCTAGTTGATGTTCAGTAAAACCTCCCCTTATTTGAGAACTTCAGAATACATTATTTTGTTTTCTGAAAGTGAGAGTCAGTAACATCAAATCCCCAGTGAGAGTTAGTGAAAAACTTGTGTATTTTCTCAGTTTATTACTTTGTTTAGACAAATCCCTGTCATTTCATTGCCACTCAGTGGTAATTTAGCCAACTACAAGCTGAGTAAAGGTCATTGAATTTGACTTTATGTGTATGTGGCTATTATATCTGTATGCACACGAATATACACACAACATCTTTTCTGTCTCGACTGTGCAAACAAACATCTTATGGATGTTCAGCCTCAGTTTGGCTTTCTTTTCTCCTTTTTCAAAGAGCAATTTCTCTTTTTAATCAGGACTTTTTCTGAAAAGAGATAATAGTTTCACTATGGGACAGCAAGGATCCCAACTGATCTAAAGCCTACTTAGTCACATTTTCAGTTTTTGATGGTGTTTAAGTATGAATTTGTCATTTAATTGCTATGGTTTGTTTTGATATATGTCTCATAGGTCACATCCTCGAACTGGGTCTGTTCAGACAAGTCCATCAAGCACTCCAGTAGTAGGGCGAAGGGGCAGGCAGTTACCGCAGCTCCCACCAAAGGGGACGTTGGAGAGAAGTAAGTGTACGTTTTTCTCCTTAATGACATTGCAAAATTACTCATGAAGGTCAACTATATTTATTATTTTTCCTATGGAATTACAGTTCAAATCTCTTGAGTTTTTGTGTACAGAATTAGAATTCGATAGTAGTATTGCATTTTATACTGTATTTTCTTCTATTACGTTTTAATATCGACAATAGTATTGACTAAAATGCATCAGTGTCAGTACAATAATCATCAGCAGTGCAATACACACAAACTGAGATGGACTATTAGCATGATCCTGTTCCTTTTGAACTTAATAGGTGTTTTGTCATTGACTTCAACAGGCACAGGAAACAATCTTTTGTATGTTTTTTAGTGCTAAAACTCTGGCTCTTTGGGGAGTTAGGAGCACAGCTGAACACTTGTGGGTTCACATGGAGTGTGTTACATGTTGCTAATATAAAACCTCTGCATCCTGAAACAGGAAGAGAAAGAAGAGAGGTAGTGATCTTTAAAACAGGAAAGGTCAGCAAGATATTTAATGTTTGATGTTTTACTGGTACTGTAATTGTGCTTACCTTTAATGTTTTATAAAAGCACTAGTCAATGAAGACATTTTCTGAAATGTTTAGAAACAGAGGAATATAAACAATTTTTGATAACAAATACATTTTCCCAATTCTACTTCTGATAATTAGATGTGCTGTGCAAAATCAGTCTAAATGGCCATATACACTCCTTTTTTTTTTTTTTTTAATCCTTCTTAACATGTATATTGTATCTTTTATAAAACTTCTATTGTTTTTAACCCCTGTGCTTTGGTCCCTTCTTTTTGTTTGTTTGTTTTGTTTTTTGTTACTTTCCCTAGACAATGGAGACAAGGAGATAGAATCTGAAGGTCTGTACATAAAGGAGGGTTTGTTTTTCACCTGAAAGCCTTTTTGAGAGGCTATACAGGGAAAAATAAACACAACTGCAATTGATGTTGCTTGATTGCACAGAGATAGTCAGAATTATTGTCAGAATCATTTAGTCTTTTTTTATATTCAGGCCTGTGGCTCGTAAATTGTACAGAGTTCTACATGAAGAAAAGAATGTATAAGTAATACTATCTAAATATGATGATCGTTAGAGAAGTACCTAGACATGTACCCATTTTTAAATACCAAGGGTTTACACAGCAGCAAATAAGAGTATTTGAGTTAACTTACGTATGTATGTGCTTTTTCAGGATTAGTACTTCAGACACATGTTTAAGCATTTGAGGCTATTTGACATGTTTTATGTTAGTCATGCATTTAATAGGGACAACATTTTTATTGCAAATATAATTTAACGTTATACAGTTGCTGAATTACTGATTAGGTAATTTTCAAACAATATAGGAACAAAAATTAATTGGTTCTTTCAAAAATTTATAATATTTTTGTTTAAAATTAGATCCCTTTACATTTTATACCATTAAAACTATTTAACTTGCTTAGTAGCAAGCCACAAGATATCAATTGCAGTCCTTGGTTAAATCACTGAGGGTCTATATGTAGTATTCTTGTATCTGTCTCATCAGACCTTTTTAATTTGTTGTTTACAAAGTTCACAGTGTTTATTTCCATTTTGGAAGCAAAATTCCATGGAAAGAAAACTCTGTGTTCTCAGATTATCACCCTGGTATATTCATTTCTTTGTCATTTTATGTGTGAACTGCTTATAAGAAATACAGTGTAGATATGCCAGGAAATAATCACATCTAATCACATGATGTTTGCTGTCATTGCTGTATATGCTTTTATGTTTTACCACTCCTCCTTGCTCTTTGCTAGTATATCTATTTAGACTGTGAGCTTTTTGGGGCAGCAATTGTGCAAGTACTGCATATTTTTACCGTGTTTGATTAGGGAGGGTAGCAGTCTTATTTACATCATAGATTCTTTCGAGAGAAAGATAATAAATACAATGAAATAATTATTTTTTATAGGAGTGCTAGAGTTGTTTGCTCTGGTAAGTACTGCTGGGACTTGAGGAACTCTCTTTGTTTTTACTTGAAGACTGAATAATATTTTCCTGTACCTCTGTCTAAAGTAGTCTTTTGGAAAATCTGGGTTATGGAAAACCGTCAAATCCACAGATAGTAGAGTTTTAATATATAATCAAAGCATCGTCAGTGACTCAAGATGCAGTACCTAGACATATTTCGTGTTGAATTTTACACCTATAAAGTTGGTAAACACTGTAGTTAAAAACATAATTCATATATACAGCTTTCACAGAGTATTCTATATAATTTTCTGTCGTGAATTAAGAGCTTGTATTCTAATAACAATGTAGTTCTACTTTGAGGCTTTTTCCATCATTCTTTAGGATTTTCTAATCCTTTTCTTTAAGGCTTGTAATAATTTGCTTTAAAAGGAATAATGCTCTACAACAACAGCAGATTACATAACTTCAGTTAGTAACACAACATAATTATTATTAATATCAGGTTTTTTACTATGGAGAATTGAATTTAACAAAAAATTATTTTAAGTAAATGAAGTATCAGTGATAAAAAAGTGAAATTCAGTAGGACGGAAAACACTAACTGTAGTAGAAGGGGTTTATGTTATTATTTAACAAATAGAGAAGCAAGTAAACCTGAAAACTTTATAGACATTTGAGTAGATTTATATGTGTTATTATATGCCCTGGTGATAATCAAAACAGTTGTCTGTTGTTGGGAAGGCTGTATGACCATACTGAAAAATGTCATTGTCGCAGCATAGTCCTTTCCATTCTTACAGAAGCGTATGCTTGACTTAAATGTGAGAGGAGATTTTATATTGTGTGGAAATATGCTGTAAAGGTTAACCTTTCTGCATTTTGAAATCAAGGATTTTATTGTTGACCTGATTAGGTTAAAATCATCTTGAAGAAAAGAGTTATTAAAAGATACATTATAGACAAATAGGAATTGGAAGTCATTAGTTTTGTAAAAGACAGAAAAAGTTCTGTGTTTCTAACTCCTACAGTAGTCTCATTTAGTCTGTATACAACATTTTAATAATCTGTATTTGTTACAGGGTTGAAAGTGCGTACCATTTCTTAAGATGTAGCAGAAATGAAGGGATTTAAGTAATTTGCAGTTAGGGAGAGTTTTTGTTATAGTGCAACACTCAGTATGATGTGGAGTATAGTGTACTTAAGTCTATGTGACTGGAACTGGAAAGTAAGACATCTACAGGGGAAAAAAACAAAACAACACAAACAAACACACACCACCACAAACCTCTGGGTAACTGCTTTCCAGATTAAGATTAGGATCAGAATTAAAAGACTTTGGTTTGAGGTACATTTAGTTTAGTGAACTGTGTTATGTGGTTGCAGGTTTTTGCTTCAGGACATCTAGATTTCCACAGAATAATTTATTTCAGAATTCTGAAATAGCCAGATAAGTTTGTTTTTAAGAAATCAAGCTGTGAGCAGCTATGAAGGACCATTCCTAACAGTAGTGTATTTACCTGTATATGTTTTTCTCAGTGTCCCACATGCTCAGTAGGAGAATGTCATTATCCTGTCTTAGCCAGAATATACCATAAGCATCTAGGCAGCTTGGGTTTTCCTTTAGACTTTTTTAGTTTGGTATATTTTCATGTTAGATGTCTGGAAAATATTTCTGAAAAGAAGTCTGGGACCACTTAAGGTTTTACCAGATTTTTACTACTGAAATGCCAGAAGACTTTTGGGGTTTTATAGCTGAAATTTTGCTTGTATATTTTTAAATTATGCTAGAGTTAGAGATATCTTGTTACTAATGAAAATTTGTAGAAAAACAGTAGTATTAAATTGAACTTGGTTTTAGCAGTGAAATGGTTATGTACTCTTAAATGTTCTGTATCGTTAGTGCTAGAGACAGTAAGTGCATAGTGGAATATTTGTAGTTCTTAACGTTTAAGAACTTTTTTTCATTTATATGTGGATATATTCTTTGGTTCTTACTTGCCTTGGTGGAAGGATGAACTCAACAACTGCTTGCTGCTAATTAAAATGGAACACCATGAAGTGCTCTTGAAAGTATTCAATATTAGCCTTTGCAATTTGTTGTTAATCACTAATCAGAGAGAGTACTTTTTCCTAATATAGAATTTTCCTTTTCTCTTGAAAAGAAACATAACCCTTTCCTTCTTCATCCCTACAAAAAATGCAAAATACCCCAACCAAACAAAAAAACCCAAAACCAAAGACAGGAAAATAATAATAATTAAAAAAAAAAAAATCCACCCAACCAAAAATACTAGAAAATTATGTCAGGCCAAACAAATATAATAAAACCTATAAGTAAATAAAGTGCCCAGAAATCCAGCAAACAATAGAGCTCAGTGAGAATTTGCCCTTCTATTTATGCTCTATGGTACAGACTTCAATTTCATGATCTCGTAATAATCTTGTGTCTTGGAAAAGTTATTTCAGAGGCTGTTAAAGCTGACATTAATGCTGATTAACTGTCCTCTCTTCCGTATTACTTTGGATACAGGTGATCTTATTCCAGAACGAAATTATCTATGAATAGAATTAACATGAGTAGTTGATTAGGTTTAATCAGGGATAGCTATCAGCCATAACACCACTTTTTATATCTCTCAGATACAGTTTCAAATCTTTAAAAAAGAATATCTATGCTATCAATTGTATTGTGTTGCAACTCATGCAGTATGGAGTGCAAGTTACGGAGGCACTCTGGTTAGGAAAATACAGATATTATTGACTCACAGAAAGACATGCTGTCTATTTTAAGGGATTTTGACTCATTCAGAATATAATTTCTCTCTTAAATGAGACAAATTTTTTACAATGGGAAGGAATTTTATTGTGTTTTCCGGTGCCCTATAATAGTTTGATGGGAGACAGACTACTGTAATGTAATTGCAGAGAACCTGGATTCACACTGGTCATAACTCTATTAAACTCTGTCAGCTGTGATTTCACACATTTTTAAAAATATATGGCATACCAGTAGTTTGTTTTGTAAAAGGCAAGTGATCACACCTATGTACTCTAGGACGGGAACTTGGACTACCTTCACCTTGGCTAGGAATTTGAGTCAAACATAGCAGTCTAAAAAATGAAGATTCTTGCACTCATCCCCTTTTCCTGTAGATATTTCTGTGGTACTGACTGTATGATGTTAGACACTTTCACACTTGCATGGAGTAACGTGCATGATGTGCACTTGACAGGAAAGTAAAGGGAATAGCTTAGTTAACATGAGTAACATGACTGCTTGTGCATGAATCTAGCTTGGGTTTTTGATTTTAACTAGGAATTTGCAAAAATATACTTTTGGGTTTTACTTGTGGATGCTTAGTTCACTCTCCTGAGAGGTGGCGGAGCTCTCAGCTCCTGAGGATATTAAATATTTTATTTGCATTAGTACAATTTCCATAGAAAAGCTTGAAAAAATGTTACCTACAACACAGGGCTTAGGGTGCTTACTTGAAAGGTTCTGACCTTTTAAGCAAAGTAATGTTTCGTAATTTTATCTTGGACTGGCAAAAGGAGGAATTAAACACCTCTTTCTTTATGCTGGTTGAAGGTCTTACCATCTAGGTCTGAGACTACAAAGAAAAATGATTAAAGATTCATAAAACTGTGCTCATAACAGCCATGGTTTATTTATGTTTCAGGGTACCTACACGCGAAAAACATTTTAGTTTGATTCTACTGGAATCCAGTAACATTTTTTAAAGTCTTTCCCACACCTTCTGTATGTTGTTTTCTATGAGAGAAGATTGACTGTATAGATGGTGTCTCTTCTGAATATTTTAATTGGAATTTTCAATGTCATGACATTATCACAGAATTATAGAGCAGATATCTATGTAGATGTTCGTTTCCATTGCTTTGGCTTTGATAGAACCTAAATCTCTCTATATATTATCAACAACCTGTTAAAATTAGTAGTTTTTAAATTATTATTACATGCTAACTAAACCTGAAATCAAATAATTCAATGAACTGTTTAGTTGCATATAAACCTATATAACTAATGAGAGAACTGGAAAAAAACACAGGAACAGAGAGCACAAAAAAATCAATAAGTAATTGAAAGCTGAACCTTGAAAAACTACAGTATGTTGCATCACATTCAAACTATTTTATGAATAACTGACATTTAAATTAAAGCAGGCATATGGTACACCTGTTATTCAATGCAACACTCTTCTAGATCATTACTGTTGTTACCTTGGTGTTAGATGAGATTTGTCACAAAAGAAAGTTGTGATTCTTTATTAATGACATAACACAAATATATTTGTGTTGCTCATCATTAACTGTATTGTCATAGTTTCCAACTATTTCAGTGTTCTCTAATATATCGATACGGTCTAGGCAACTAACGGAAAAGTTTCTTTCTTTCTGAATTCTAACTACTTTGAAATCCAGGTAAAAGACATATTATCTGGCAAATTGAGGATTTTTTTTTCAAGCTGGAAATACATTTGCATTGTTTTTTCTGCAGTTATTAAAGTAATGAGTATGCCCACTTTCTTACGATTTATACATGATTTGAAAAGGCTCTTCAAGAGTAGAGGCTTGGACTATTATTTCTGGATAAACTAGAACAAAACCAAGCAGAAGATGTTTTTAAACCAATTATATACAAATATATGTCTGCTTTCTCTGCGTTGGAACTTATTATCTACTTTCCAGTGCTTCAATAATTTAATAAGAAATTTTCAACAAGGGTTATTAAGGGCTGTATGTAACCATCATTTCTTGCAGAAGGATCTCATTGGCATAAACCAAATATATTAATCAAAAATAGCACAAGGATTTATTTAACCATTGATTTATGCCAGACTGAGGGTTTGTATGTTATTGTGAATGTCTTTTCTTCGATGTTTTTAATTTGAATAGCTTGTAACATAGCATGCGTGTTTTTGTCTTGCTTTTTCCCCCTGTCATACCTTGCTTATACAAATGCAGCAGAAGATGAAGAAAACAAGCATATTGGAGTTGAGGAATCAGAGGTCAAGGCAGGTCTGTCTGACCATAAGTGCCTGTCTCCTTTAGAAACATTTTCCCCTGAGCATGTAGGGAAGCTTTACCAGCTAGCTCGTGAATATATTAGAAGTCAAAATCCAGACAATTATACCATTTTATGCAAGAACAACACAAATTCAACACAGCGTAGTCTATTTACCAGTTTGTGAATGCTTAAAATACTTCAACCTGCAAAAATCACTCATCTCTTTTTAACTTTTTTTTTTAATCCCTCTTTATGAAACTACTGTTTCACTATGATCAAGTTACAGATCTGGTGGACATCCCTTAGATGTGGTACTCTCTACAATCCGTTTATACTTTTTACAATCAGGGGAGTGAACATTATCGTATCATGGCACTTGTTCTTCCCTAGTTTGTGTAAGTGGACTGATGACGCTGACCAAAAATAGTAGGAAACTGCATTACATTGAAATACTTTGAATATTTTTTATAATGCCCTTCAACCTGCTTGGAAGACAGTTCAGTTGGTAAAAAAAAAGAAGTTAGTGTGATGAGAACTGATAGATGATGATCAAACAAGTTGAAGTATTTTTTTCAACTCAAATACCATGTGATTAAAATATAACTTTACCTTCTAATTTCAGAAAACACCCACCAATACAGGCTCAAAGACATGCTGAGATCTAATGATTATTTCAAACATCATTTTTCTGCTCATAAGCCTCTTTCTCAAAGGAAGAATTGTAAAAGCATAAATTTGCATTTACATGCACTATTAATAGGTTTCATTCTCTTAGCTCTTCATGTTAAATATTTTCTCAAAAATAATTTCTTATCCCTATTAATAGTTGTCTGTGACAACACATCAGCTGTGCTGGATGTGGAAGAGCAGCACAGATAAGCTTTTCTGGTTGTAAATATCTGTGGCTAGACCAATGCTAAACTGAGCTGCTTAGAAGCAGGCAGTGTTGTATGTACCTCGAGGCCCATGGAACAAAGCCCAGAGGAGGAGAATGCACTGAGGGTACGACTACAGTTGTGTGGGGAGAATTAAGTGCCCCAGAGGGATGGCCCAAAAAACCGACAAGTTGAGCAAGAAAGACACCTAGTGCTAGCTGGTAGGAAAAATTACTAGCTAAACGTAAGTATGTCTAAAATGCCATTCCTGCCTAAAAGCGTAAGTGCCTGCATCACAGTTTATTTGGAATCCCATGCCCTGGACCCTACTGCCATTGTTATTTAAGATAAGAAAATCTGGATCACTATTTTATTCTTAAAGTAAGGAATAATTATTGTGACAGGGCTCCTTACATGTTCAGAAATCTGGATGGTAAAGTAATTTCAAGATTTAACAGCTGTAAAACAGTATTATTATATTTTTAATTGTAGTTTTCACTTAAGTATCCAAAGTGTCCTTTAAGTTTGCCTTCTCGTTTTTCATTATAGTACAGTTTACATTTTTCTTGCTTTTGTTGCTCCTCTGTCTCTGTGTGTGTACTGCTCACTGGTGTGTGTACTGTGTATTGTTCACTCTGTGTGTTTCGTGATAACTCAAGCATAGTGCATGGAATTGTGCTAATCTAGTTTGCAAAATAATCGCGTGTGTTATAGTTGCATTGTTTGTCATAGTAGCTGTTCCAATTGTTAATTATCATTATCTGTTTTTAATGTTGTAAAGATTATGAGGAAAAACATCAAACCCCACCTGTTAATGGGCGAAAAGGCAAGTTGATGATGATATTGCTAGTGAATTATGGGTGTTTGAGAAATTTTACTTTTTTGCTGCATGTACATGTGTCTTGTTTAGTTCTACTAGTTCAAAATTAGTAAATTCAAGTATGTTCAGTTTTAGCGTGTTGTTTTATTTATTGCACTTAAAATTGTAATTTTCAGCTATGATTTTCAAATCTTTCTTTGAATCAAAAGCTCTAGATTTTTTTTTAACTGTATCACTGAAGATATAGTTTACACCATCTAGATATGTGATTGTGTTGCCTATTTACAACTAGTGGGATGTCTTTCGTATTTTTGCTCATGTAGTAATTCCTCGTCTGCCTTATCCTGAGGGATCAAGTATAGTTTACAAACATCTAAAAAACTGTCTGCATTGTCTTCCGATTTTTATTAGGTCTGTATACTTTTTTGTTGCTTTTGGCACAGTTTTGCTAGTTATAGAACAGCTGGACCATTTTAATTAGAATATACTGGTAGAGGAAGGCTTGTGTTACTAGCAATCTTCTCTATTGTCTAGTTCTTATTATGCTCGGTGTCTCTTGTATTTCAAATGCTATGGAAATAACATTAATTCAAAGCACTGAAATGTTAACATGGACATTTGTATTTATTATCTAAAAATAGAACAGGAAAGTTGCAATGAACAACCACAGCTTACTTTGAAGTTTTATCCAAGTTCATGGTTCTAAATTGTTTTGATAATTTTGAATAAATTTGTTATTAGTTTTCCATGTACTTCCAAAGCCATATTATATTTAGACTTTGTCTCATCAATAGCTTTTGCCAATGAATGAAATATCATCTGTGTAGTGCCTTGGCTTATTACAATTTGAATATTCCCTCTTCCACTCCCATCTCTACAAAGAGCCCACGTGGGGATAGCCCCAGTTACAGTACTACAGGCAATTCCTACCTTTCTCTCCCCTAGAATGACTTAGCAAAGGGAATACAGGTAGCAGGAGAGCAGGGACTCAGGTTTGCCTGTGCTGGTTCATTGTGCTGCAGGGAAAAGCAGGCTGCTTTTAATATGCCGCTTTTTATCCAGAGTCAACAGACTGGACGAGGTGCCTCTGCAGAGAGGGTGCTGTGTGGCAGCCTGGTAGAGCAATGCACAGGGTCCCCTCCCTCACTCTAGTGGCTGTGCTGGCACAGTCCTAAGTGAGTTCAAGTGCTGTAAGTCTTCTGCCGTAACTGTAATGCGTGCTAATTACCACATAATTCAGTGTCTTACACTTTTAAGATCCAAATTCCAATACCGGTAAAGTTGGAGGCTTTTGCCACTGACTTGACAAGGATGACAAACCAATTGTAAGTGATTAAGTCAGGTTAAATCTATTTTCATTCTCAGTTTATCTTCCACTCCTTCCACAAAAACAATATTTTATATATTTAGTTATAGAGCCTGAAAGATCTACTTTGCACAATTAAGTACTACTAACCTGTATTTAACAGTTTGTTTTCATATTTTTCTTAATTTCTCTAAGGTGTCTATTTTGTGGTTTAGAAGTTTCTTCTTCACAGCTCTTTTACTCCAAATGAACGGTCTGTGCCTAATATTAATTTTCAAATATTTATTAGAAAACCACTGCACTTTTCAATTTTTCTCCAGGTCTTTTGCATTTCTTTTTCATGTATTTTTTATGACACCTTTGATCATTTGCGTTTGTGAGAAAAGGCTCCTGGTAATTCTGTCTTTTACTGTCTTATTGAGGGTGCACAGAACATGATACAGTTACCAAAGCAGAATTTTAAGCCTTGCAGGTTACCAGTTCCCTCACTTGTTAGAATATTTTACATAATTACATAATTACACAACAGCTTTGTCTATGTCATGAGAATCAAGAATGCTTTCCAGTTCTCATCTCCCAGGTTGAGAAGTGTCTGGAGCCTTTTTGTGTCTTGAGTCTATAACAAGACAAGACCGAAGTCACTGAGTGCTCCCCTTTCTATGCCCTCTCGTTTCTGCCTCCATAGGAGCCCCCACACTTTCTGAGCAGTCTAGATGCCTGGAGGACTAGAATTGGAAGTATTCTGTATTCCAGACTTGCTGCACAGTTTAGACACAATATAAAGAATATAGGTGACTGAAGTGCAAACTAGGCAGAATAAAGGCACCCCAGTCAAAGTATTAGTGATAGATGGACCTGTTTAAACGACTGACAGAAGCAGTGAATACATAGGCTCTTTTGAAAAACAAGCACGTGGCTGTCATGCCAAAGGGAACTCTCACCCTGCTGACTGACCTGAGCATCTTCTTCCATATAATACCATTTGGATTCCCAGAGATGGGGCCTAAATTTTGCCTGAATTACTAAACATGACTGCCATGAGTCTGCTGTGTGCTCTCTATTCCCCTGGCCCGCTGACTCTACACTTTGCTAAGAGACCATGGCAGCTCATGAATTTTGCATGAAAAATTATACTGAATATGTGTTCCATGTGTCCTGTGAGAATACTTAACATATTCATATGTGTTATGAGTACGTAGAGTAATAGTACATTTTAATTAAGTTCTAGTTCAAGCAAAGAAAGGTTTAAGTAAGGTATAGACCTGTTGAGGCTGTGCTAGTTGTAGGCAGGCTGCAATCTGCAGACTGGGAAACGTAACTGTGATCTGCAGACTGGGAAAATGGTGAAATGAAAAAAACCCCACAACAAAACAGAATAGGAATACCCATAAGATGCAAATTCTCCAGACTGGAGTACCTACATTCTGCTGAAATTCCTCATGATATACATGACTATTTTATGTATTTAGCTCTAAAACTACCAGGGAAATAGGACAGGTGAGAAAGAGTCTAACTACTAACTTGTCCATAAATAGCTTAAAATTTAACTTATACAAAATGTGAGGTGGTGTCTTTCAAAACTACATCACAATATAAAATAACACTTCTAAAGCTGGTGCATGGCAATGTGGTGCAATTTTGCCTGCTAGGCAAACATAGTTTTTCTGGTTACTAACCTAACATTTCATAAGTAATGCTGAAAAATAGCACAGGCATTTTGCATGGATGGTATTTGCATGTCAAGCTACATGTAAAATTTGCATGTAAATTTGAGCAATAAGAAAACTTACAGGTTTTTAATTAGTAGCAATTGATATTCTGAAGAACCCAGAACTTTCTGAAGAAACAAATCTATATTTTTCATCTTTCTGTAAGCCATTTATTGTATTTTCTTTATTGCTTAGTATTAGCGCTTAAAACTAGTGGCTTATTTTCAGCAACATTTTTTGGACTGAATAATTTTGTAACATTTTAGAATTGTGCCATAAGCTTCAATCTTAACTGCACTTAAAAAGGGTAAAACACCTGTGATTGCTTGCAGAGCTTTTTTTTATGTGTGTTTGTGTGAGATGTATGGTCCTACAATAATAAATCACCTTTCTGAATAAAAAATATTTAAAGATTTGCTACAAAATACACAAGTTTTCAGTAAAGAACTAAAATAACCGGGAAAAAAAATAAAACAACAACCAAACCAACAAACAAAACCCACGAAATGACAACAACACAAACAAAAGAAAAAACTCCACCAAACCCAAAACATTCCAAGCTAAACCTTTAATTCTGCATTCTGCGGGGTAGATTTGTAGGCTGTTCACATTTCCTTGTGTGCACAGATCTCTTGATGACACCAAGGGAATGCAAATGCAAACTGAGCAGAGACTGCGGGAGAGAGGTGCAGAGCAGAAGCTTGCATTTTGCTCCACATTTATGTTGAGCATTACTTGTAATATGCCTCATTTAAATTCGTTAATCTTTAGACTCTGGAGATACTTTGACTTTCATTGTGTTTCCTTTCATAGCAATATAAGGATGGCCATGCTGGGTCTGAACAAAAATCCATCCAGCCCAGTGTCTGGTCTCCAGCAGACCAGGCAAGGATGCAAGGGGAGAGGAATAAGTGTGTAGTTGTGCTTGTCCAGGATACTGGATCCCCAGCTTCCTACAACCTGTGCCTCAGGAACCTGCAGAGCCATCAGTGGGATCTTTACATAGTGTCTTCGTCTTCCCCATAGGCTGTTTCCAGCCTTTCTCCCACCTTAAATCAGTCCTGCCAACATAACCCTGCAGTGCTTATCCAAACAGGTGACTCCATAGAACAATTTCTCTGAGATATTCAAAATCTGCCTATTTCAGATAGGCCAGCAGGCCAGCTGTATTGCCTTCATTTCTGATGTGTTTCAGGCATATAACCAGAAGAGGGAGCAAAACTGCCATATTTTAAAAACACATAAGAAGACATGAAACAAACAGATCCTCCCCCTGTCCCACACAGTCCTGGAAAAAAAGACCTTGATAGTGATTTAAAATGACTTAAAAATAATATATTTAGTTTGAGATATTTAAATATACTTTATTAAATATGAATATAGCCATATTTAATGTACCATTAATTGAGTGTATTTTTTCTTCTGTTTTTTCCGATGTTTCTTTTTGCTCTACATCTCTATCATATTTATAAAAGTGGCAACTTTGATTTTTAGCTCAAAGCAGGCTGTGACTTTACTAATTGATATTGCAACAAGTACTTTCTGTGACCTTGCTTGTGTACCTCTACAATTTTCTATAAAATAAGCAACAGAAGACTCAGATCGATTTATTTCCCATATAGAGGGATCCACTAGTAAAACATTTAAAGTTAAGTTTAGAGTAGAATTGATGGGATTTGCAGCTAGAGAATAAGATGAAAAGAGACTGCTACAGGACTAGACTTGTTAAGTGCTTTAAAGCTGCAAATAATTAATGTAGCATTGAAGTCAATTTGAAGAAAACGTTTCTGGAGTAAAGGAATAACCTACAGTGCACCAATAATGATAATGTAGATATGTGGCAATATTTTTTGTTGCCTACCTAATGACTTCCATTAAAGTTCTTTTAATGTATTCCCAGTGCAGCCCAAGAGAATGAACTCCAGGGCTGCTTTTTTTTTTTTTTTCCCCCAGAATATGTAGTTCAGTGAGGAAGATGAAATCAAAATAATAAATAGTTAAGATATATCAGAATTTTTATTGGAATGCTGCATTAGTTAAAACCCTGTATAAGTGATGCTCACATAGCCATTGCTGAACAACAATTTATTTCAAAATGTTATTCAGATATCCCAGCATTCATTTGTTGACTCAGCACAGATTTACGAACTGGTTTCATGTGAAGGCGTGTGTGTGGGTACATGCTGTTTGTCTGGCTCATAAAATGCACAAGGGAGAGATGCTGTCCCTGCCTCTGTACTGGCCACACTATACCAGCATTTAGGACAATGCTCTAAGATGCAAGACCCAAAACTGTTTTGCTCTTTGGAGGAAAAAAATATCACCATGTCTCAGATGAATGCCTTGAGCTCTAACGTGTTATTCTTTAAAATATTCTTCCAGTGTATGGAGGAAGAAATGTAGATGAACTGTTACTGTGTCAAAAGGGGAAGATAAAAAATGGTGTCCTCAGATTTGCTGTAGAATGTTACCTGGAAAGACAGGAGGTCTTGTTCTAAATTTGTCAGGAAAACACTATGTGTGATGTTATTTATCTTCAGAAATTAGACAAGTCTAGTTCCTGTTACAGCAGGGTAGGGGAACACCAGCCCTGTTTTGCTGAGGCATCTGAAGGTTTCTCTGGTGTGCGAGCAGCAGCACTCTGGCATAAGGCCTTCATTGCTGACTTTGGGTCCCTTCGGGCTGGCCTTGATGCCATTAGGAACATGCTGGTGGTGCAAGGTGGGGCTGGATTCATTCCAGATATAATGTAGTACATCTGGGATGATTCATGTATCATGACTTGGCGCCATTTGCTTTGCCCAGTAGAGGTTTTACAGAGCTGAGAATATTTCTGTGTGAACTCTTGAGACCAATGTCTTTTTCTGTATTCTTGCTTTGTAATTTAAAACTTGTATAACATGAGTTTAGCCTTTTCTATGTCTCTAATTAGTTATTATTCTTGTTTTCTTAATGCATGAGTCTAAAGATCTTGTGTATCTGGTTCCAAACATAGTTTCTCAGTTTTTGACAGTATATCCCACAGTTCTAATGGCTTGTTACTGTGGTGCTTTGTGTTTAAGAAGTACTAGCTAAATCCACTTTGACTCATTTTCACAGTAGTTGTCACCATACATTATTAAGAACATAATTCCTTTCTGAGTGTTCATCTTATAAAATAAAAATAGAAGGAAGTTCTGAGGAATTTTCAGTTGCAGGAAAAGCTGACTAAATTAAGTATGTCCCACTGAAAAAGTGAAGACTTTAGGAGAACATAATTTAAAGTCTAAAACTAGAAATGGACTGATGTTTGTTCACAGAAATTTTAGGAGCTGAAAAGAATATAAAAGCTGAGTGGATTTAATAAAAAAAGAGAAATTCCAGTAAAAGAGAAAGTATATAAAAATGTTTCAAGGAAAAGGTCATTATGTAAAGGGCTATTAGTATCTGCAGCGTGGACAAAAGAAAGGAAGTTTTCTTTGCATAAGAAAACTCCTCATCATTGGCATCTGGCATTTTGCTGCATCATCTTGTACTTCTGCAGTTTGCTGCATCGTTCCAGTTCAACTGCAACATTACCGGTGCTAAGTTGGCATGTTCAGAAATTCAGAAAAACTGGGGATATGCAACTATTCTTATAATATACTGTTTCCCTATTTTTAATATTTTTCATATTTAATATCCTAAACAAGGATGTAAGAAATGCTGAGATTGTACTTAACACTAGATGTACTGGAGCACACCACCCCCCTCTCCCAGGCAGCACAAGTGAGTCGCATTCTCCAGAGGGAATGAGCAGGGGCCATCCTGACACAGCAGGGAGAGCCTGGCTGCCTAATTCACTGTGGTGGGGGTACGTGCAACAACTGCATCTAATGAAACAACTACAGCTAAAGATTGTACCTTTCATAGTGGTGGGAAAAATCTGGATCACTGCATCTGTCGAATCCTTCTAGCCCCAGTTCTTCTGACTCAAAAATCCCACGTTCTCGTATTTTATAAAATTTGTATGAGGTCTTTTTGTATAAATATACAATAGTTTTACACCTTTCTTTATACATAAGTCAAAACTGATTATCGGAATAGAAAACAGATTAAAGTTCATTTGTATGGGAAGTGTGTGTGGTAAGAAGTATACAGATATTTACAATTTGACCAAAGTACTTTGGCTGAAACAACAAAGGGATAGATGGTGGCCTTTTGTCTTGGGGGGAAAAAGAGAGTTTAGAGACTACAATGCATATTTATCTAACCAGAGAGGGTATAGGGAGCACTGACATTTTGCTTTTTGCTTGTTCATCAGTATATCTTACTGGTTCCCAAACAGAAAGCTCTAATTTAACAAGTTATTTTTTTAGCTTTGTAGAGCATGAAGTTGGAAATGGAATTAGGAAATGGTGAAGGTTAAATGTTGAAGTAAGTCTAATGGATATATCTATTTTTATTTCTCAGTTGAAATAATAACCGGTACTAGTCAAACTCTTGCAATGTTCTAGAAGTCAATCAAACTTTTCACCTGATCTGGGGTACCTCCAGTCTGCATATACTTAATCTAAGAGTTGTACTTAACTGCTGATAAAATTAAGCAGCCATTTAAACTTAGTGCTGGTGTGCTGTAAGAATAACTAAAGCTGTAGAAGGATGGCCATTGGAACCTTTTCTGAAAGTGTTTATATACTCATACTATCACTTTCAGTATAAGCATAAAAAAGTAGCCTGTCTTTCTTTGTATTATAGGTTTTGGCTGTAGGTTTTGGGGTTGGTTTTTTTTTTTTTTTTGGCTTTTTTTAAGGTTAACAGATGGCAAAAATATTTATTCAAAGAGTTACATCTTTATTTTATATTTATTTTTTCATGCTTGTCAAATCAAGTGTTATTATAGAAGCACTTCTAGAGTGCTCCCGAGTGGGTTGACTATTTTGTAGGTACTTAGCTCTCAAAAAATTAGCAAGACTTACGAAAGTTTTTCTTTTGGTAGGGAACTTCAGTATAAGTGATTTTGTTGACTAAGGAAACTACAGTTTTTAGGTTCATAACCAAATCAGGAGTTCTAAGAAAGAACTCTGACCCGGAAGGTCCTGTGTTCCAAAACTGCCATAAAGCTAGTGTGGAAATCACTTTGGGCTTCCTGGTATTCTCCAGTAATTAGACTATTTGTTAAATACCCTGACAAAATCCTATGTTTGTGATTACTGTCTACCTACTTTTTATCTTATTCTAACTATCTCCACTATTTGACCTAAATGATTGTCTTATGTTTTTTCCTAGTGGTTACTATTCCTTAAATTCACAGATAGTTTTACTAAGGTCATTGAAATTTTTTTGGTGTGTTATTTAAGAAGACTCTTCTGGACTCATCCAAGAAAAAGGAAGCACAGATGGCATCAGTGAATTGCTAAATGTGTATTTTCACAGAAAAAAAGGAAAGAATCACATCTTCATTAGGAAAAAAAAAAAAAGGTTTCATTTCCATAGTTTGGAAACAGAATGTTTCTTTGGAAATTTGTTATTTAGTACTTATTACACATGGCACTTCAAAGACGACAGTTCCTGTTTCAGCATGCATATCTGTGGTGTCATGAAATCATTATAGTCACAATTTTATTGATGTATTACTTGAAGCCTACAGCTGCATAATTTTTAAAAATCAAAGCCACATTTTATAGGACAGCAGCCTGTCATAGAACAACAGCCACGGATAAGAAAGCTACAGGATGCCTACAAATGACACGTCTACATGTTTACATTTTGAATGACAGATAGAAGAAAAAAAATTAACAGTCGTAGGCTAATGTCACTTTATGTCAATTTATTTTGAATTTATAAGGTTGAAAATGTATTTCATATCTATCATATTCTTCTCCATCACTGGCTATTACTGTGACCATCGAAGTGGTTGTATCTGTGGCCAGTGGCTGTTAGGAAATTTGCACTTTGTGGGTTCAGCAAAATAAGCAGCTTCTTAACAATCCAAAGCAAAAATGGAGTTGAGAGTATTGAATCTGTCTAGTTAATTGGTCTAGATTTGGTCTTCACAGGAGATACTGAAAGATTTAAAACATATAGTATTATGCTAACCACCCAGTGTGTCAGAAGATGGAGAATTAAAGTGTAGACCAAAAAAATCTGACAGCCTCAGAAAGACTAATGTCTTGTGAGTCTAGCAAATGGAGTCTCTGTCTAGAGGAGAGTGTATGTGCTCCTATTCATAGCTCTTTTTCTGAGTGGTTAGGTCAGAAATGCTGGTTTCAAGACAGAGGATCCATAATTAGCAAGAGAGATTTCATTGAGTAATTTAATCCTAAAATACAAACTGAATTTAAATCAAATCCCAGATATAGAAATTAAATTTAACCTAGTTGTGGCTTAACAATTAATTGTTAAAAATACTTGGTCAATTTAAATTAAACATACATGATTACTGATTCGGTTTAGTTTTGTTTGTTTGTTTGTTTGAATTATACCTTTGCAAAGATTTTTTACCAAAATATTTTTCACTTCCTTTTTTATTCACAGACACATAAAGATATTATAAGAAACTATACAGAGTACTAACTTTTAAAAGCAGAAGAAATGATTGTGTAAACAACCTCATTTTTTTAATTCCAATTTTTAAAAATCAAAGAGAGCGGAATATTTGACAAGTTACGTAGATTCTAACTTTCTTATAGTATGTTTTGTTCAATGTTTAAGATGTTTACTAATTCTCTTCACCACAGGCCTCTAAATTGAATAACTAACCCACATTTTTTGCTATGTTAACGATAGTACATTTGTTTACATCAAGTTGTCCCAAGTTACATAATATTTCTGATTTTTTTTGGTTTATGCTAGAAGTTACATGGGAGGACCAGCAGAAAAAGGTGAATGGTACAATAACTGATGACAAACCATTGCCGAAAAAGAAACACCATTCTGAGCCAGGTTTGTCAGGGTTTGGAAAACCACATGAAAGCATGAGACTACAAAAAACACATTTCATGCTTTTGTAATGCGTGTGTGCTTGGTGTACCTTATTTTTTTTCAATTTGGTGTGAAATTTTTAGTATGTAGAGACCATTTAGATTATATAGTTCTGTCTTAGCCAAAATAGATCTGCTTTTGTAAAAAATTGTGTTAGAATGCACATGCGTTAGAAAAAAAAAGTGTTCTGGCACAATATTAGACTTAGCTTGCTTTTCAGTTTTGAATTTCGTTATGATTTACCTATATCTGCAAGCCTCAGGAATCCAAGTATGAGTTATACTGATTCTTTAGTTGACCAAACCAAGGTATCTACTGCATGTATGGTGGGAAAGTCATCTCCTAAAGACTTGAATCCGAAACCTTCTTGCACCATCACACATGGCAGAAATAATGTTCCAATGTAATTTTTTATACAAGCTGCATTTTATATCTCCATATGGCTGCAGTTCTCAAATCTAAGAGCACTCTTAATTCCTTCATCCTGTACATGAATTAATTTCTTCTGAAACTAAAAATTATCACAAACTTTCTTCCCTCCTAAACATAAAATGCAATTCTTTGACTCTGTCTTCATTCCTACAAACACATGGCAATAAAAAGTAAACCTAATAATAATAATGATAATCATGCTAATGATAATAATAGTATTGTTCTCTCCTCTGAATCAGAAAATAAAAGGACCTAATCACATTAATTTATGCATTTGGAAAAGGCCCTGTGATACTGTGTTTATAAGCACACTCTAAGGAGTAGAATACTGAACAGGAAAGGAAAAGAAAGGAAAGGATCTTTAGATTGCAGGTTTCATGATGTGTTTGAAGATTGATCGTCATACTCAAGTAAATGGGAATTTTTCAGTTCGAAGAATACTCAGGCTCAGTTTTGGGCTGTTGGGTGTATTTGTTGTCTCAGCCTTTCTAATAACAACACTTTTCCCAATCACACAAGTTAAAGTTTGCGAGATTGGCCAATTGTGCCACCTCCTAAATTAATGCTGCAATCTCAGTTTTAGGCTCACCTAGTTTTTTGCTGAAGCTTAACTGCTGCACAGCTGAAAGTGCAAGAGTCAGAAGTGAAGAAGAGCCACAAAATCTGGGCTGACCCTGCATCCTAGGAATTGGGGAGCCTGGCTGCAAAAGTTCAGATCAGCATCTCCTGTTCCCTGGCTTTTAATGCATCAGAGGCAGTTACATGATAAAACCAGTACTGCTCATAAGAGTCAGGATCAGAATTTAATGTATCTTCTTTTTCCACTGAGTGTTTTAACTATCAGGTGACAGATTCAAGATACAATGTCTGCAGACAGTCTGCACAGACTTTTCCCTTACAGAGTACCTAGGTAAGAACAGTAACTCCATCTCCCAGCTGGAATGGGCTTAGAACTGCAGTCTAGGCAGATGGCACATTTACAGTTATTAGCAACACTTGTTTAGAGCCGCCTTCCCCATTTTTTTAGAAATGAGAGCTGTATTTTATTAGTTGCCTGCTCTTAGGGCATTCTAGATTTTGGAAAACGAGTGAAATCTTGTAATTGTAAAACAAAACTAAAAGAAAACAGATAGAAGAATATAAATCAGAAGTAAATATGGACATGAAAAAGTTGTCACTTTAGAAGTGTTTCGTATATTAAAGCAAAATTTATCTGATTTTTATATATTTTTCCATCTGGAACAGCACTACTGATCTCCAGTGCTGCAGGGAATACACGGAATTGGTTTAGAAAGCCACAGTCACAACTGCCGAAGTCTAGAATAGACACAAAATTGAATAAAAGTTGTGTTCTGAACTCTACCACCCTAGGTCTTTCTTATCAGGCTGATGCCTGATAAGAGCACAGCTTCTGCTCTGATTTACATTATCAGTAATATCTTTCATAGTATGTTCCTGTGGGACAGTTACACATGAGGCAGGAATATCTGAGGTGGTTTTGAACACGCTCTCCAATGGGCACCAACTAGTGCATATCTATATTCCTAGGATGCTTTTCCAAACCGATTCTCTTTGTTTGTCAAAAAGCCCCGTGTACTATAGTGGTAGAAGTTGAGCAGTACCTGGTGTAACGAAATCAATGCAACTTCCAGGATTTGCATTATCTGCTATGTGTGGCATACTTCTGTCCCCTATAGACACCCCTGTATCATTACACTTGGTTCATTTGCAAGACATAGCAGTCAGGACACCTGGAAGGAGGTACCATGACAGTGTGCTCACCCCTGGGTGTTAAGATATATTGTATCTGTGACCATGGTCTACCAGTGATGTAGCCTGATGGAACCTGCCTAAGTAAGCTTCAAATTTCTTGAAGATTCCCAATATGGGATTTACTCTCTGCACAGGACTGCGCTTTTGTTCATCTAAGAATGCTTTAAATGTTCTGTTTGCACGGAAAATAGCAATGTGATACTGATACAACTTAGTCCCTGGCTTCAGCTGGTAGTCTGCAGGGAGAAGCAAGGAGGAATACGGGCACCTCATATCGCTGTTGCCTTTGATTGCCTTTTCATACAAAGATTTTTCCACTATAAGTTGTCTTGCCCCGTCTTTAAGTTCAGTTTGTCTATTAATAATTTAACCTAACCAGTCACATGGAAAAAGCCATGATAGTACTATAACTAAGAAAATCTGTGAGAAAAAAACAGATGTTGAATACACAAAATCGATACTAATTATGAAAATACACAAATATACAAGAACTGAGACTGTGAGAAAATTATAGATAAAAACATAAGTAGATAAAAATCAATTCCAAATAACAGAAAAAATAATAGTATCATGTGAAGCATTAGTATTGAAGAAATATGCATGACTAGAAATGATATTAACAAATTGTTTGGAGGACAATTTAAGGTCATTAAATAAAATAGTAAAATGGTTCTCATTTTCAGACTTTTCAATAGAAGATGCTGATAAAATTCCAGTTCTTGAATATCAGAAATCAACAAGTTTTCTTAACTGTACTGTAATCTCTAAGTTCTGAGACAATTTGCAAAACGTTTGATCAGTATTTTACAAAGAGTCCGTTGTATTAATGCAAAGATTTGGAAGGACTGGAAAGGTAAAATTGCAGAACTCTAGGTAAGCACAGTGTAGAAATTCAAGCCATGTCTCATGTGAGTGTGCCCTTCCTTTAGCTAATGTCGGCATTGTGTCAGAGAACACCATGTTCTCAGGACACCACCAAATCAAAGAGCATGTGGAACAGTGATTTGTATTATTAATATTAATATTATTAAGCATTTCTACTTTCAGCACCCCTGTCTCTGAGCTGTAATAGATGGCATACGAAAGAAAATGAATAAAGCTCTAGTCCTCTATCACATTTCCTTGGTCAGTGAAGAAAAAAAAAAAAAGTACGGCATGCTAATATTTTCACATAGTTCTTCATTTTGATATCTGATGCCTTGAAAGAAGAGTTTGGAGAAAAAGTTGGCTATGGGTAGGAATGTCCTGTACTGATACCCCATCAGGAAAAAATCACATAGTTTAGAGTACCAAAGCAATGATACTCATTTCTGTTCCCAGTCAATTGTTTCTGAAGTGTTCAATCAGTCTCATTATGTGACATTTTGGAAGATGAATGCAGTCTAGCAAACCGTGTCTCCACCCAGAGATGATACAGCTAATGCAGAAACTACCTTCATGAGATAGCAAAGGAAACACTACTGTTTTTCTCCTTTTTTCTACTTGGAGCCAGTAGATTTGAAGTTTTTTCCCTGGATACCCTCCTGTCATGGTTTCGTTGTCATTGCCTGTTAAGAAGATTGCAGTGTCATCAAAGAGATAGTCTTTGCCACAGACAATTTTAATTTCAAAACAACAGTTGAAGAACAGAACCATGGGCATGTCCTGGCATGTTTTAATATGGTTGACCAAAAGGAAGCAGAATAGTTGAAATGGATTTATGCATCTTGGAATAGAATTAAGTGAAAATGGAAAAGTTCCTGTAATTATTTCTGGGAAAGTCTTATTTTTTTTATATAGTACTAATTTTTTAGAGGAATCATAGCCATGGTAGGTTAAGCACATGAGAAAATTCATGCTTACAGATGGTAAGTCATTATATGTACTGACTGGCTTGCAATTTGAAGGGTATCATGGCTAGTTTTATTCATGGAACATTTATGTCTCTCTCCTAGGTGGAAATACTCCTTGACTGTACATTTAAAAAAACTTCCAGAAATAATTTTAATGTGACTGTAATTTTGTAGTTCATCTGTTGCCCTGGAATCAATTGAAGTAGTAAACCAGCAGTCAAAATTAATTCAAAACATAATGGTGGTTACTCTAAAAGAAGTTCATAGTCAGAATTGAAAGTATGACAGTTTGAAAATTGTAAAAAGGGAAACATGGTTAAAAATGGGGAATGACAAGCTGGAAAAGACCAAGTAATGACAGGACACACAGAAAGAGAGAAGAGCACACTAGTACTTTGTAGAAATGACATGAGCATTGGACAAATAAAGAATTATGCTTAAAGAATAAAGCTGGTATAAAATTACCAGCTTGTGAAGAGGAGTTCAGTGGAGTCAGCAACTAGTTCAGGATTGTTGAACAGGAAAAGTGAATGGGCAGTCAAACAGCTTTCAAAATAAATTTATTGGGAAAGAGAAGAAAAAGTCTATGGCCCTGATGCAATTTTCGATTTGGTGTGTTAAGTGTGGGGAAGAAGGTACAGAAAAGGATCCTATGAAGATGCTATGAGTTTTGAAAAGCAGTGAAGTGGGTAGAATTTACAAAAAGAGCTACATGTTGCCTGTATGCGGATTGTTTACCTGTGACAAGTGAGAAGTAATGTAGATTGGACATATGGCATGATTAACTGTTTTCTTGAAAAAAAATAAGCATTTGCACACTTACCAGAGACTATTCTTGCACTTAATAAATGGTGTATTTAAAGCAGATAGTCCTCTAAAGTATTTGCTTTTTTTAAATTCTGCTTTTATCTCCATATACCACTTTGAAAGACAATATGCCTAGTCTGTACCGAGGTAACAAAGAATTGGATTCAAAAGAGAAAAAGGGACTCTGTACTTGGGAATTGCAATCCCAGTGTGAGCAGGACACATATGTAATCAAATATTGCATTTCAGTGTCCTAGCCAAATTGCATAAAGTCAGGGTATAATTGTAATTTAAGATGGATCAGAAATAGTGTGGTGTCCTGAAAAAGTCTAACAAACCACGTACCCTTTTCTATATAACATTTTATTGCTTTTTGGTGTGTTTTGGAGACCATTCCTGCAATCTTAACTATGCGCTCACCTGGACAATCTGATTCTGTGGGTGGTGAAACCTCCTGACCTCACTAGGGTGAGAATAGATTTAGAATAGGGAGATATCTGATTTAGGATAGCTTATCTATCCTTTCTTGAAAATAGTGGGTGTATTTGTGTCTATGCTGTTAAGTATCTTTTCTGAAGTAGTATTGATGTTTGAATAGCTAAATCACCTAACTTATTTGTGACATCTATTGTCTTTTCAGGATTTATGCTATTTCAAATTGAGTGTGTAACTATAGTGCATTAATGCCTTTATTTCCTTATAAAATTATTTGAAATTTACTCAGAGCAACAAAATCATAAAAGCTCTCTCTGATTTTTTCAGTTTCTCTCCTGAGACTTGTGAAAAAGTAATGCAGTCTACACAATTTCATTCGATTTATAGAGTTCGTGTTACTTAGAATATTTAAGATTTCTTCTTGTATGTTGTTTTCTACCTTCTTCTCTATCATCCTTGTCTTTGGGTAGTAATAACCCACATTTTCCACGTTCTTACTGTCTTTAGTTAGCATATATTATATAATTGCAAAATTAAATGCATTGCTTCTGTCTTTCCTGTATTTTATTTGTCCTAGTTAGTTCTCTGCTTATATTTTTGAGGAAAAATGTCAGCATCTGTTCTGTATAGAGCTGTGATTTTGTATGTATGGATTTACACTTCAAGAAAAACAACTTACCTTTAACTAGTAGAGAATTACCTCATTAAAAAAAATGAGAAGTGTGGAGCAGGCTCTGTATCAGCAGGAAGGGTAACTGGATGATGTGATTTAATGCTATTAAAGAAGATTACGGAGAACTGATTTTCTTCACACCCCAACATAGTCAAATAGCCTTTTACTCTAAATCTTCTTTTAACAAATATTTCTGCTCTTAACTGTTCTGCTATATACTCTTCCTCTTTTATGTGTATCCTTAGCTCTACAGATTTCGAATGTTGTCAGGGAATATTTCTCCCGAGAGCTATAGGAATTACGTCATTCTTCAGGTCTAATCAGATCCAGACTAATGACACAGAGTTATGAAACATACTGACTCCATGAAGCATTTCTACCTTAAAGTTTCCTCCATGTTTTAAGATTATGCCTATTTGATTGTGCTATTGTACATCTTATTTTGTGAACAGTGTACAGAAATACGGTTTTCGAAATCTATAAGTCACAGAAATTTCTGAGACCAGGTATGCAGTGAAAGATCTATGTTTTCAAGAAGAAACTTTAATTAAGAAAAGCCTCAAGGAAAAAAAAAAAAAAGAGTAATTAACTTACATCTCTTCATCATATGCTACTTTTAGAATTTCAGACAGGCACGTTCGATGTGTAAAGCTTTAAGTGTGTTTTTCGAACACTAAGTTCCTAAATAGTTCTCTTTAATGAGTGGCATTGCTTATAATGAAAAGTTCTGCATCAAAGCATGATAAAATAGATGGTCCTTATGTTTTATTCAGACTTGCAGTACAATACCTGGTTTTCATTTACTTTATAAGTTTATTCATTGAGAGTCTAATTTGTTTCTAAATCTGTATATAGTACCCTCATACATACCACTCTCTTACGTCAAAACGAACAATTGATCCAAATAAATTCTAGTTCCACAACAAAGCAATAACTATGCAAATGAAGACTGCCTGTTGACATGATGTAAGTTTAATAGAATTTTATTCCGTGATTTTGTTCTGGGATTTTAATATATTGCCGTCAACAATGATCTATTTTAGTGGATTACAAGCTACAAAGCCAGAGAATTTTCAAACTATTGTTTGGGATTTATGGTATAGCTTCTTATTCAGGAGGAGATCAGTTCACATAAGTGCTATTGTGTCTAAATTAATTGGTCTATTAGTACTTCCTTCTTATCATCGTTAATTGAAAGAAGTTAGTGGATTACCATTGCACAAATACTACTAATTCATTCATATTTGCAACAATTAATTCAAAAATATTACAAGCCATGTATCTCAAGAGATGAGGTATCAGCTGAACAGATAACCAGAGTGAGAAGATACCTATTACCTTTTATTTTCCTTTGTGGCTTCTATTGGAATTATTCTTCATAATTAAAAACCTTTTTGTTTGACACTTTGATGTGTAAATATTTTTTTACATAACACGTACTTTGCATGAGGACTTTTAAAAATGCAATTTTTTAAAAGTATTGATATATGTGACTGATATGCAGCCAAATAGTGACCAGTTGGTTCTAAAATCTTCGAAGGGAGCTTCCCTGGTATTCAGTTGTGTCTGTGCTGAGCCTCACTGACAGTACTGGAATGCCTTTCATTACTATAGCAGGCAATTCAGAATTTGGAAATAATTTTATTCCACCCATCCTTTGAAAATGTCTTCAGAAGAATTTATCTTAATATGTCTCAAAGTTATGCATTCTTATGGATATTAAAAATAATTTTTAAAGTATATAAGGATCATGATAAAGACTTTTTCATGACTGTTTTTGACATGGTAGGAGTGTTTGCTTCAGGGCTATAGATAGAAGCATGTTTTCAGAAATTTTTAAGTATTTCAGCTAAGATTTTGGTGGTGATAATAATGATTGATCTATTTAACAGTTATAAGAATTATATCTATATTATATTAATACAAGCTATAATACACCAAGGTGAAGTAGATCTTTGTATTCACTTATCTGTATTTCATCCTATGGATTCATTGTACTTGCCCAGATAAAAATATATTTATATGCCATTACTTTTTTTTTTTTTAACATTTGAGTACATAACATCCTTTTTCGAAACCATTAGCTCTTTTCCTTTTGAATTGCATCTCATTTTCAGCACTCACATATATTCATTCTGTAAGCAAACTTAATTGCTTAAAATATGCATTCTAAGTATATATGTTACAAGCTGCTTGTGTTTACATCAAAGTTTTGGCACAGTCTTGGCATTTGATAGTAGATGAAAATTATAATCTGCAAGTTATAGAAGAAAATTGCTTAACTATAGAACACAGTGTTTATCAGATGAAATTTACTGTTGTCTTTCATTGCGTTTTATTGATTTATATTGCTTATTCTAATTTTGCATTTTTCAATGGCATCTTGATATTGACTGTAAAATGTGGATAAAATTATGGTGTGTTAACCTTTTTGGAATTCTTAATTGAATATATGCAGTGTTAATGAATCAAGGGCAATGCTTTCTGACTCATTAACAAACTGCAAGGTGAAATTAGAGCTTGTAGAGATATTTTTTAATTAATATTTCTGATTATTTTTGGAAGAATGCGTTTGTTTTGCTAATGATGGTCACTTCACGGTTCTTTGTAATTATTATTACTTTTCAAGATGAATTCCTCCCATTCTTTTGCTACAAATGGATTTTCAGTACAGAGAATGACACTGTCCCTCAGATGTTCTCCATGTCTGAAATGGCAGTGTGTTTTTGAATGTGAAGTAATAAAGTAAGTAATGGGACAGTTGCTTTGGCATTTTACTTGCATGCACTTGCAGTAATTTAGACTTCTGTGAGATGAGAGTAACATTTAGTTCTGAAAAAGTATCTGCTGAATTGACCATGAGAGTTAATAGCTGTACATTCTCTTTTCTCACATTCTGTATTTTGATCTTGGTAATGCCTTTGGCACAGTGTTAAAATAATGCAGTCCTTTCCAGAGTGTGTTATGTGGATTCTGAAATTCTTGAACTTGTATATCCTTTTGAAAAAAAAAAAATTTCCTTTTTGCTTTCTGTTTTGGATATGTAAAGTTTGGTTCAGCATAAATTACAACAATTTAATAATTGAAAAAAAATAATAATACACTTCCCATTGGTGATGTTAAGCTGAATGTTCAATACTTTGAAGTAAAATGATACTTACATTGAAGTAGATAACATTCCACAAGGTTCAACAGTCATGAACGAATGCGTTTATGCTAGTTAACGTACCTTTTACTATCCAGCTTTTTCTTCAGCTTCATTGCAAGGATTGACTTTGCTGTCAATTATAATTTTTGTTATTTCCTCAGCTCCTATACTAACCCTATCTTTACTGTTCCTTTTTAACAACAGTAGTTTAACCACTTCTTCCTCAGCTTTTTTTCCTTCTGGCGTCTGTGTTATTTTTTCCACAATTACTAACTCTGCTCTGCAGACTTCTCTCTAAAACAATTTTTGGCCCTTTCCCTCAGTGTCAGTTTTAACCTGAATACATCCTCTCACGCCCATCTCCTTTGTCTATGTCTGTCCATTACACGATGTGATCACAGAAGAAGCGGAATCATCAAGGAGAAGAAACTCAGGTCTGTCTCTTCTACTGCTTTTCTCTGTGTTATTTTGGTTCATTTTACCTTTCCTATAGATTTTGTCACAGCTCACCTCACGTACTTTTCACTCTTTTCTTCCTCAGTATGTTTAAATACTGGCAAACTATAAGAATTTAAGTTTAAGATACTTACGTAATTTTTGTTACCTGTAACTATGTACTCTACAAAAAGCATTAACTGATGATGTATGCTATACCTTAAGACTTTAAACTGATTTGATTTCTATCATATCAGTGTTTATTTCTCATCTCCATAATCTGTAAGTTAGCCATTAAGCTTCCAACTAGCACATGAAAACAATCTATAATTTGTTTTATCTTTGCATTTGAAAACTGCAACAAAAATTATGGAAACTCTGATATAACTACTTATTTTCCACCCTGGGGAGGATATTATTTAAGACCTGAATAGTTTTAGTAAGTTACATTTCATGGACTGGAATTTCAAACTTCGCTTCATTGAATTAAAACTATTTTGATTAGAAGTAAAGTTGTTAGTTATCAAAAGGTATTGTCTCATGCCAAAAAGTGGAACACATAAAGTTATGGTAACAACAGAGAGCAAGAAGTCAAAATGTTGAAGGAACTCTGACTTAGAAATATTGATCATGGCTTTTCTTTCGTATTGTGCGTTACTTGTAGTTTCATATTTCATACCTATTTTTAATCTGCCATTTTATTGAGTTCTCCATGTGCTTTATAATACTGGCAGAGAACTGATATCTAGCAAGGCATCCTAGCTCTGAAAATGCAATAGCTGTTCACACTTCCTTATTTGTTCCATTGTGGTATGTCAGAACAACAACAAAGTTCCCCATGTTTAAGTTAATTAAATTCACCTATAAAATTTTAATTTTACAATTACTGTGTTAAAGCTCTCATTAATTTTCTGTGCCTCTGCTATTATCCCAACAAATTAGATAAGCCACTTGGATGCCGTTTATCTTCTCAAATCTGAAGCAGTTTTTTGGTACATTGACCAGTCTGTTAAACTTGGGTGGTATTTTGTCAAACATTTTTTCTGTTTTCTCTGGTATGGCTTCAGAGCTCAGTTTTACCTTTGGTACTACTCCCCTAGAGCCAGACATTATCTTTGTGGAATCTTGCAGATGTTACTTGCTGTGGTTTTCATATTAAACAAATCTCAAGACAGAAATCACTTAAATTACAGGGGAAAAGAAGTTGAGTATGAATAAAGACAGCTGGTGGTGTGATCTGAATTCCATCTTCTGTAAATCATCACAATTAGAAATTAATTAATTATGCTGTAGAAATACTGAGTTAAGTAAACTTGTGCTTAAGATCAATCATTCCCAGTTCTTGTGCCATGATTCTGAATCTCTTTCATTACAAAAATGAAATTAGAGGTTTGAGTGAGCCATTTCCTATTTGTTCGTAATAACAGAAAAGAAAACTAGTGGACCTTTTTATTCAAGAACCTTCTTAAGTTATTGATTGAATCAATATGTTGAATCAAATTATCAAATCAACACATCAGACTCTTGGGATTGGAAGAAATCAGACCTTAAAATTATATCTAGCATCTCAGAAAAACACATATTTTAATGACCTATGTTTCTTTGATATATGTGAGAAAGCAGTACCTGTGTATTATTAACTTTTCTAGACTTTCCAATTCAGATGCACTTTTGCAAAACCCTGGCTTACCGACAATAACAAATGTATTAGGCACTGATAAATGCAACTGTATAGCACAGAAATGCAAAAATGTGATCAGCAGTTCAGTTGCAAAAGTTATTGCCCTTAAGCTCAGGAGCAATTAGGTTTTTCTGTGCATAGTTGTAACTGTTTACTGCAGAGCGACAATAAATCATGGCAGATGCTCTCTATTAACCCTCCGCCCTCCCCACCAAGGAAAGGCAAGAGGAGGAAAAGGGAGAGAGACTTGCAAGTTGGAAAAGTTAGAAATGCTTTACTAATGCTACTAATAAATAGAGAAAACAATACAAAATATACAAAACCAATCTTGAATTTTCCGCGGTAGCACAGTGTTGCCCATGGTGGAGCTGTGAGCTAGCGTGGCTCCAGTGCTGCAGGGCAGGCACCTGGAGGTCCTGGGCTGGACTCTGCAGTAAACCAGAACTGGATTCGGGGATGCAGGTTCTGGAACCAGGCCTTGGATTGCAGGCACTACAGGCAGGGTCCTCTTCAGATGCCGGACATGGTCGAAGAGAGTGAGACCCTCGTGATCTCCCACTTTTATAGGGTGTATGACGTGAAAGGGGTGGAATACTTAGTTGGTCAATTTTTAGTCACCTGTTCTGTCCTCCCCTCCTTGTAAATACTTCTTCCTCACTAATGGGACGTGCAAAATTTATCAGCAACCTTGGCTGCCATAGCAATAAGTCTAAACCTGAGCCTCTTCTGCATACCATTGCTACCCTTATCAGCTCCAGAGTGAACAGTGTCTGAGAAAACATGCAGAAATTCAGAAGAGTGCAGTTACTTAAAAGAACTTAGCTGAAAGGAAAATTCACTAAAAGAGAAACTGGTCTTTTTTAAAACAAAATCAGGACAACAGTAACATATTTTCAGATGTGCATTTAAAACAGGTAGTCTTCCATGTTTTACCTCAATGACAAAATAGCTTACCTGTTTCAGTACAAGGCACTTCTTGCAGCTCTGAGCCCAGCTAAAACCAAGGGTGACATTTCAAAAGCACACCTTTAGAAGGAGATGTTTTCCTATTGTTCTAGAATTTGCTTTAAAAAGTGTGGAACTAGGATTATCCATTTACAGGCTTTGTTAGGAAATGCTTTTCACAGTATTTATCATGCTACCAAACATTCTTGTGAATTAAAGGATTAGCTATTGATTTTAGGTGTTATTAGACCAAGAGGTGTTGTGAGAGCTAAATATCTGAATATGTTAATATATTATTGAACTAAAAATATTACAATTTCCTCTCTTTGGACAGTATAATCTTTAATTGCAAAAATGAGAACATTTTATTCCCTGAAAAAATCTAGATTTTTAAAAATTGACAGTCCCATAAGAGTGCGTACGAAGCTTATATTGTATATTTCCAGTGCACAAAAGCAAGTTCAGAAAGCTAATAATAATGTTTTTATATATATATATATATTTTTTTTTAATCTGACAGCAATGCAGCTTGATAGAGTCCTTAATGAATAAACCTTGTTTTCCTTGGGTGAAGGAGAAGCTTTGCAGTGTAAAGTTTTCACATTTTGTTTCTAAAAATCATGTTTTGGAAATAATTTAATATGTTTCCTAGGATTTAAGTATTGTGAAAAATGTCAGGGAGACATATGCTTGTTCACCTCCCTATGTATTCCGTATGACCAATGGAAGGAAATCCCTGCCTTTTGAAGAACCTTACTGATAAAGCAGAAATCTTTCTTTTCATCAGTGAGATGGTTCAGCCCAACCAGTTACTGTTGTGCCAAAAATTATTTGCAATTGCAAAGCAATACTTACAGTGCTCTTCAAACATAAGAGATAGAGAAAACATTCTTCAGCCTAGGCCAAGATGTGAGCTGACTCAAGTAACTATCCCCAAAAACCGATTGCCAAACTTTTGTAAAGTCTGATCCGCAACCTCTTAAAGGTAGTCAGTGTACACGTAGCACAAATACTACTGGCTAATTAATTTTAGTTTTATCCCAGGATGAGAAGAGATGGAGTAGTGATGCCCACTCACTGCTGCTTTCTAAGGAGGCAGATGGAAGTTAGAAATTGGAGTAGTGGGGGCAGCTCCAATTCTAAAGGGCCATGAAAGACAGAGAAATAGACATTACAGCTCTTTCCTGCAACATCTGGAGCAAAGCTCTCTTGTTAAGAGAAGGATTGAAGGGTTGATTAGAGTTTTTTCTAACTTTGAGAATGAAATTCAAATAGACAAGGACTTTGAAACTTTTTTTGTTCTGTGTTTTATCATTTTTATGGAAAATGGTGTTTCTTTATAATAATGTGACTGCTGGGGGTGAAGCCTACAAAAACTGAAATATCCTATTAAAGATGGGTGACCAAACTGGAAGAGCTCATAGGTCTGGACAATGGAGGGCAAAACAGCAGAAAGGTCTGGCAAATAAACTATTGGAGAAAGCAAGGGCAAAAAATTTATATGATTGAGAGAGTTNTTGCAAGGTCAGGCCGACCTTGCAAGTCTGCACATAACAGAATTTCCCACCGGCCTGTATGCCTTACTTATGTCAAGCAAGGCCTACAGTCTCGTTAGAAGAGGCTTTGCTCGTACAATGGATCAGTGAACACAGCCGATTCATGGCCTTGCTTTTGCAGCCATTCCCCAACAGAAGACAAAGAGAACAGTTAATTGGATTTTTTACTTATTTTACAGCATCATGAGAGGTTTTTCAAGCCTTCCAAGAGTGAATCTACTGTGATATCCTTACCCTTTATAAACAGAACATGGCACCCCTCTATTTTTAAGTTATTGTTATAGTCAGTATGCACCTATTGTCAGTGACACACAGTGTGTCACCTATAGTCAGCGACATACTTGCCTTTAAAGACCAGGATGGTGGTTTGTTTTGTTTTAGTCTTCGTTATGTTGAAAATAAATTTCTGGATGGAATTTGTAACATTTTAACACAAATATTATTAAATGTCTAGTGGATGTCTGTAGGCTTCTGTGATATTTAGTTTGACAGGCCTGTTTAAAGTCTGATGCCTTGGACTGTGACTGAGACTAAATTTAATGTCTAACTCTGTATTTAGTTAACGAAAACCTAAGGGATAGGTAAACTCGAAATTCAGTTTAAAAGTACTTAGCATGAAAATAGAGGTATCATGTTGGATGGCTGGGAGGCTCTTTGTCCTTATTTTTACTTTTGATTAGAATTAAAACCAGAAACCAAAGGCCTGAAAATCTGACCCCTGAAATAGCCATCTGTACTGAACCATGTAAATGAAGGTTGATGTTCAGTCTGCTGAATGGAAAGTAGGAAAAATGTCAGATTATATAGTTAAAAATGAGAACATAATTGTGCAAAAGACAGAATAGTGTCACATACATTTTTTTTAATCGGTAAAGTTTTGCTAGTTGAATTTTTAATTCTCCTGAGTTGTACATGCAGGTGCACACACTAATCACCACCATCATTTTTTTTCTTTGTTTAAATCTTCGACCATATTTCTCATTCTTAAGATGCTAATGAAAATGTCTTGCATTCTTAGGATGGCTGCAGAACCTCTATTAACAGCTGTTTGCTTTTCTGGATGCAGAGGCATAGTTATCATCAAGTGTTTGTGCCCATTTTTTCAAGTGGCTATGTCAGAATGTGAATTATCCTGTGGTTGTACTGTGGAGTACAGCAGTGGTGGGACTCTGAGGAGCTTGCATGCTTGGCAAAGAGGATGTTGGAGAGCCTTGCAATAAGACTGTGCTCTGGCTTTCATGAAGACAATGAAGAGTTCATAGCATGGCTGATCTGAACAGATTTTTATGAGGACAGAATGTAAGCGCCCACTGACTCCTGAGATATTTTTTCTTTTGTTATTTTCAAAGTCTTATTGCATACAATTTGCATAGGAAAGATGTCCCAGAACTCTTTGGAGAAGTGAAATGGGATGGTTTAGGTAATATTCTTACTGCTTTCTTTTTCCATGTGGGCACTCAATATTTTTCAAAGGCCCCCAAAATGTATGTACGTATTTGTATGAGGCAGCAAGGATAAACACCACAGAGCACTCTGCAACAATCACTTTGGAAAAATGTCCACACACCAATAAAAAGAAAAAAAAGCTGGTCATCACCCTAATCATTACTTTAATAAACATGCAAAATAGAACTTCCCAGCGTGCTTCGAAAGACCTTTGTCCTTTACCAGCTGCCCTGATCTATCCCTAGTGATGAAGACCTGAGCTGACCCATGATTCTAGAGATTCTTTAACTTTCTAGCCTAGATCACCACACCATCTTATTCAATTCTTTTACTAAGCAGTGCCACATATTCTGCAAATAATCCGAAGTAACATTGTTAACATGGTTTAAGCATTGTGATAAAATTTTGTTTAATTGGTGAGAAATGTCCCCTGGGTTTCAGGCTTTGTTTAGTGTGTTGAATTTGAAGCCAAGGAGAAAAAAACCAACAAAACCATGAAGCAATTCTCAAATAGAAAACAGGAATGCAAAGGCATGCTCCCCCACTAGGAAGCTGGCTAACTGAAATTGTCTTCATTCTAGCAATCCTTTTTATGGACAGTCATTGACAATGCAATCTCATTTAAACAGTAATAAAAAGAAATTTAAACAACCTTTTATTTTTTTTTTCTTGTTCCACACTTCTGTAGGTGTCAGCCATATTATTTTCATTCAGATTGTGATTTGGATCACAAACTTCTTGGAAAGGCCTTGCTTGCAGCAACAATATTTTTTTTATTTTTTTTTATATTTGCCACATATTGGACATAAAGTCACCTGATATTTTGCTTGACCTGTAGCAGTTAGACAGTTAAATTTTTCACATTGTAGACAGCCAGAATGACAAAATTTAGAGCTAATTTCCTAGAGGTGGATTTGGAATTGAAGGGCTCTGGAAACAGGAGGAAGTGACATCCTTTGACTGCAAGACCTTTAACTGACAACTTTTGATGTACAAAGCAAATAACTTGCTTTTACAAGACAATCTTGTTGCCTTTGCTTGTTTTGATAAGAATGTTGTTTTAAGGATTTTTTTTTTCAGTATAAAATCGCCTTCCCTGTATTTTCATAAATAGTGCTTTCAGAGAAAACTTTAGTAAGAAATTTGGCTACCGAAAGTTAGGGTCCTATATATACATTTGATTTTTAAAATAAAATTATATTTAATAATTTACACAACTTTGAAAAATCAGATTCAGTCTTCAACAAAGCAGGTCTATTTCAGGCCTCTGCTTGAGCTGACGCAAATATCTTTTTTCTGGATCCCAGGTGAAAGTACTATCCTGAACCAACCTGTTGAACTGCTCCCTGCACAGCTAAAATTCATTGCAGGAGAGACAGTTCAAGAGAGAATCATAGAATAGAGTCATAGAATCATTTCAGTTGGAAGAGACCCTCAGGATCACGGAGTCCAACCTAACCTAACTCTAGCACTAAACCATGTCCCTAGAAGCAGGCTCTAAGCTCAACTTTGGGGCAGTCAGCTGTGAGAGAAAGGAGAAACCCTGGGAAGAAGTCTGTTAAGCCCAGCACCTCACAGTTGTAAATTTAGAGATGCAGAGTCAAGCTCCCCATTATTTTCCCAAGGAAGCCAGCAATTTTCGAGCAATTGTTCAACACTGCCATCAGTATCCATGCCTAGGGAAAAAGTCTCCTATCCTGCTTCTTCTGTGGAACTGTTACTCTGTTTGGACATGTACAGAGATGGTCATGTTCTGCTGCAAGGTACATGGGGTCCCTGCTCTATAGGACTTTTGGGGTGAGGTGGGTGAAGCCTGCTGGGGTGCTTTGGCCATGGCACCTCCAGGTTTCCATCAGAACAGCAGAGCTCATTGAGTTACGGCATTTCCAAGAAAATATCAAAGCCATTTAAAATCAGTTTTAGTTCTTGTTAAGTCTGCTCTTGTATGAGTCTCTCAGTCACAATTCTTTTGTGTTCATTTTATCTTCCAGATACATGTTAGATTTTTAGATACCTATTCTACATATTAGTGCCTGTTAGAAAGAATAGACCCTTACAGGACCGGGGGAACATGGCTGTGTCTGCTCTTTTATGAAACATCAGTGGTCATTATAATAGCAAGGTCAACTGTGATGGTGGAAGAAGGTTTTGAGAGAAGATCTTTCATCATTTCAGTCTCTCAATCCATATAGTTCATCTCTATATTTCATCAATATAGTTCAATATATCTATGTTCTGATTAAGCTGAAAACAATTGAATTTAGTTATTTTCTATAACGTACAGAAATGTCTCCTTCGTGAAAGCACCTGTTTTTTTTTTTTTCTCCACCTTGTTTACTTCTGAAAAACTATAGTTCTTAAATTGACATAATTACACACAGGATACAATATATGCTTTTCACTTTGTAAACCAAGGTTATTTCAAGTGATGCCAAAAAATACTGACTAATGTGGTGTTATTGAAGAAATCATGTAAAGAGAAATACACGAAGATTTTTAGGAATGACTGGTGACTCTCATTTTTTATTATTCAGTTTGAAACATTTTAAAATTACCTCATGGCAATTTATTGGTTTTCAGTATTTTCAAGACGTTAAGACTCTTTATACCTTTTTTGATTTGAGCACCTCATCATTAGGGGAACCAAAATTATTAATTGCCTTAGTATCAGCATTCTGAACCTGCTCCGAATTCTTTTAAGAGGCAATGACTAGGCCCATAGCTGCTGTGAAGATCTTTGCTGTTGAGAAGTTATAATAGCAATGTTTTATTTGGTCAATGGACAATACCGATATTGTTCAGTTCTGCTGCTTCCCACCCGAGTAAGATCCTTCTCACTTCAGTCTTCTCTTCATTCTCGTACTTCTTCAGACAGCTCTTCACAATACAACAGAAACCTCAGTTTGGAGATTAGGATCCACTGTGTGGACCTTTCTTGTAAAAATCTAAAGGATTTTTTCACTGTAGAGATTTGTAATAGATGTCACAACATTTAAATTACACTTTTAAAATTCAAAAATGTAATTGAATTTTATGGTTGTTAATACTATGGTATTATTTTCTATAAGTCAATTTGGAAATCTTTTTCAATATACTTTTTAAATATGGAGCAAGAACAAGTGAAAGTCAGGTTTCAAGTTTCCCCTATTTTGACAGTGTCTTTATTTAAAGACTCATGGTTGAAAGACAACCAGACATATGGATGGATGGACTTTTAGGCATCTTAAAAATGGAATTATCCTATATAGTCTTAGATTTCTGTATTAAGATCGTATTTCAGACAAAGTAAAGATTTCTTTTCATCATGTGTATGAAATAACTTAGAAATGTCATCATTTTATTTGACCTCAAACTCAAGGGTATTTTAATATATTACTTCACTTTCATGTATTTTGCATTGTGCTGGATCAGTGCTATTGCTATCAAATTGCTTTCTGCCTTAGAAAGTAGTGAGGCAATAGAAGACAGTGTTGTATTTGTAGCTTTTATATTGGTGACAACAATTTTAAAAAAAAAGCTTGAAAAGCAAACATGACTATCTCTCTCTTTTTACTATTTTCCTAGCAATATCTACAACCCACACAGATAAAAATAGGCCAAGATACCTAAAGCCCAAAGCAGAAGAATGCAAAAGGCCTTCTTTATAAACTGGACAGGATGGGGCAGGAAAGGTCAGGGAATAAGAGAGGTTTCAAAAACCCATTTGGTATCCACTCCTTTTCAAAAGCATAGGCTTATGACTTGCCATATCTCTTTCCCACTAATTTGCCTAACAGTTCCACTAGGAGTTGCCAGCAGAAGAACAACTTTGATCCCATAAAGGATGGGATGCCAGATCCTATCAAAGTGTGGTACATTATTTACGCTCTCTGTGGGAGCATATTTTTCTTTCTTACACTTCTACCTTGCCCCAGTACAATATCTCTTTAAGTATCACTTCATCCTCTTATTTGATAACCATCTACAAAATGGTATTTCCTTAAAATATAACAGCTCTGTTTCCCTCTTCAGTCTGTGTTCTGTGAAGTAGATCATAATTTTGTGAGCAACCCTCAATAACCAATAATTCTGGAAAAAATATTTGATTCTTATAATACATGCTATTTTGGGTTTGTAGCTTGAGGGTTGTTGCTCCATATTCATGGGATTGTTTTAATTGAATTTAATATCATTTTGGCTTAGAGTAAGAAAAAGAAACAGAGAGTCTGTTTAAAAGTTAATGTATTTCTAATTAAAGTAAATTTCATTTGACTTAAAATTATTTCACATTAATTACCAAACTTGGATTTCGGAGTGCAGTATTTCTGGGCTGCCAAACTATTTGATAGGGATCCAATGTATTTTCATTTCTTTATGACAGAGGAACGCCTTAAGCCATTTACAACCTTTGATATGCACTCAGAATATTTGTTGGCATCAGTTAGCTGGATTTATGTGCATGAACTGGGTTCTGAGTATTGCTGTTAGTGTCTTTTGTTCTTCATCATTTTTTAACTCTAAGACAAGCTACCGTAGTATCATCATTAAACCTTTTGACCTATAGAAGCTATGAGAATACATTAAACCAATGGAGATTTAAAGTAATTATTGGAAACTATTCTGACACATTCAATTTCTATGCTTGAGCCATTAGACTGCATATTGTGTTTGCACTGCATAAAACACACAGCACAAGCAAATTTTTTTCTTTTATTTTTTTATGTCATCCTAGTCAAGAAAACTGTAAAGTAACTATGTCTGACACCTGCCTTGCTCTGTTTTGCATTGAGCGTGTTAATGATTCTGGAAGTGCACAAAATACCCATGGGTTCCCTCCAATAAGTCTTTGACAAGATCACACAAATGTATACACTAGCATGCAGTGACTGTGCCTCTGGATGTAGAGCACCATACTTGGTTGGTTGACTAAACTCATAATTTTAAATTAATTTGTTGGATTTTATTCATTTTTCCTTTTTAATGCATGATTTATGTTACTTTTATTATTGTTTCTGCATTTTCTCTCTCCCCCTCTTTTTGTGTTACATATTGCTTTCATTTGTTTATAGAAGAAAAGAAAGCAGATCCAGAGAATGGGGATGCAGGTAGGGTAACTTATTCAAAATATTTTCGTGTTTGTGCCCTTAAGTTCTTTGATCTATTATGTTTAAGCAAATGTGTGCCATAGAGTTGGATAACCATTTTAGTATATTTTGGCGATTTCAAAATAGACACTAGGAAATGGAAACTAAGAAAGGGCTTTCCTTTNTTTTTTTTTTTTTTTTTTTTTTTTTTTTTTTTTTTTAATGGGAGTCAAATTAGGGTGAGAAATGGGAAGGAAGAAAGAAACCAGAATCAGCTAGGGAAGGCTCTCATAAACCTTCTGCCCTCCCCACTCCAGGCACAGAATGTTCCCACCAGCACACTGTCTTTTTTGGTCTCTATTATAGGCATATAGACTTCCAAAATCTCAGTGATTCTGTAGTCCCCTCATCACTAGTTTTCCTCCATGGCTGTGCTGCTGTGCCTCCAAAATTTTGTATCTCTCTTGTCCATGCCTATCCAAAATGAAACTGGTCCAAATATTTTAAGAGAAACTCCATGCTACTTCCATACCCCAGATTTGCCTTTTACTCTCTCTGTGCCCCAGAAGCTGTACAGCCAGCTCCTCTCCAAACACATCACCATCACCACCATCTATAGTGCCCAGGATAGTTTAATAATTCCCACTGGAAAAGGCAATGGAAGAATGAAAAAAATACAGCTCCCAGGTGCTTTTAGTTTTATTTTTTAAATAGGTAGGTTTACCCTAGGTGAAGACGGATAAGGCCATTTTGTTGCCCCTTTTTCCTCTGGTGTGGACCACAGGCTATCAGCCTAAGAGTCTTACCCCAGAGAGTAACCAATATTTGACCTGAGGAGCAAATCGCAGTCTTTAGCTCCAGGCTGTATTGAATGACTGCTTACCTCCACTGATTACAGCCTCTTAAAATTCTTAGCATGAAACAGACATTTACTTTTCAGTTATGAGGAAAGCTTTAAAGGTGAAGTAGCTAAATCTTATCCCATTTCAAATTAAAACATTAAAATAACGGTTTGCATTCGAAGCGGGAGCAGTGATTCAAGCACCTGCCCTGAGTCCTGCTATAGGAATTATACAGCCCCCACCTAGACCACAGTAGGAATTATGCAGATGCCCCCTCAACAGGCCTTGTGCCTAGGTTTTGCTTTAATAAAAGAATCAGAGTTCCTTCTTTCACCATGTATAATATGCAATAGTAGTTACAGCTTGAGCTGGATGTCTCTGAAGAAAGGCTCACCTGTCAATTGCTACTGGATTTCAGTCTCTACAGGTTGCTTCATTTCCTGGTGGCACTTCTGCTCATTCAATCCTGTTCATGGCATCTGGGCTATTCTGTTCTTCTGATTTGCTCCCACAGCCTCCAGGCACCCTTTTTGTCTGTGTCTTGAGACATTTCCTCTTCTTTTATTACTGAATATCCTATAGTTGATGTTTTACTTGCACTTCCTTTTCCAGTGGTTACATTTCCATAGATAAAAACAAAGGTTAATGTACAATTCATGTGACCTACGGCTTCATTTAATTTAGTCATTAGTGCTAGGCTCTGGCACAGGGTTGCTGTGCACGGTACTTGGGCACTTTACTCTGGCACTTCAGGACTGTGTTTGCACTGTAGTTGTGCTGCTTTCCCTCAGCACATTCTCTTCTAAAAATACAAAGAATAGCTGGTATTGAATCAGCAGCTGGCTCTTTGTCAGCCAGGAATTTCCCTGTACAGATGAAAACCCAACTGAGCTAACTTTTGGGCCATGGGTTTTAAAACATTAGAGAGTTGTTCAAAATAAGCAAAGCTCCAAAATGTTGCCTACAGCATAATTTCCTGTAGGTTTGATTTGGTGAGTAACACCAGACTTTGTTCTTACATCAGTCATTCATAATTTTTGTGTTCCTATGGCTGAAATTTGAGTGTGTCGTTGGATATTTCTGTTGGAGGCACAGCTACTATCTTGAAGTAAAACTCTGGAAGGAAGTTAAGGCAGAAGTGTACAAATGAACTCACTTTTGCCTGGCCAAAATTTGGTTGTGTACTCTTTGGTACATCATGGCAGTAAATGAAAGCATATCAGAAGTAGCTTCAATTTTTCTAGTGTCAGTCTCTATAGTCCTGAAAATGTTTTGTTCTGGGCTGTAGCTAAGGACCTGAATAACACAGAGGCTCAGTCAGCCTTGCGCTACTGTTGCGAAAGCTTATGCTCTTATATTTTCGGCACTATTGATAACTAATAGTTAGATTCAGGTTAGTTCTGATTTGTCTACACACACTCTATATACACCTCCTGATTACAATGAAGTCCTTAGTATAGGACTGATGCTCAGCCTTGGTTACCAAAATCTTGTTAGGAGCCGAAGCTTCCTAATGCACCCAATTACTGAACTCTCTGGAAGTACCTTCTGCTTCTGCTAACCATCCCCACATACGTTTCAGCTAAGCGTAGATTTGCTGGCAGAAGTGATGATGCATTTCCACCACTTACTGTGACATGCAAGCATGCTGACCACATGAATGGCAAGTGCTGTGAAACTCTCACAACCTTTCCTATTCCCGTCCAGGTCACAGCTGCGTCTGGCTTTAGTTACATCCAGATCAGCCTGCAGCAGCCGGTCACTCTGCACATTTGTTCTGCATGTCAGCTCCATGCATAGTACAACCAAAGCTGATATTCTGCACTATGAATTTCCCATTGCCCTCAGGATTCCCTCTTTTTGCATATAACTGAATTAACTTGCTTGTTAAAGGCAGTTTCAAAAATACATAGCAAGTTACATTTACTTTTAATAAGCTTTTAGGGGAACTGAATTTATTTTCCAAATTTTGCGATCCTGTTTTGCTCTTGAGACCTAAATATGCCACCAGTTTTGCTTATTTTGCTGCAGAGTACTCACATTGAGGGATTTTGAGTTATACTTCGCTTTCAACTGCATGTTTCAGAGTGGTTGGCTCTGTAGACCATGAGCAATTGTCAACCTAAATTTCGCTTTGCCAAATCATAGATAAGAATGAATATTTTCACAAGTAATTGTGAAATTTCACGTTTATGCTCAAGAGGTGTTGTTTCATCACTTATTGTAATTTCCTGAAATTTGGCAGAATATATGTGATGTTTTCATAAAAAACACTTCGTAAGAAAAATAGACAGAATTTCCCTCTAGGTGAAAAACATCTCCTTTGTCACATTATGGAAGAATGACAAGTGGATTTGCAGAATGTTATGATTTCAGCAAAAGATGATTTCTTTCTTTAAGCAGAAGTATTTTACTTCAAAAGTACTTATGTATTACTTCTGTCATTGAAAAAAGAAAAATATTTTCCAGTTTAAAGTTTTTGTTTGCAAGTGAGAAAATGTATCTTTAGAACTTTTAACTAGATCCTTAAAAAAATTACTCCATCTTAAAGATAAATTAGCAAGTGTTGCTTTGGGGCCTACAATGGTTCAGGACAATTGTGGTAGGAAAAACTAGATATATATATATTATTTTAGGAATTTTCATCTGCTTTTTCTTTCTTCATTTTGTTTCTCCCTACAATCTAGTGCTTTTTCTTTTTCATTTTCATTCATTTTTGTTTATTTTTGTTTCTCTTAAAAGTTTTGATGAAGGTTTTTCATTCATGTTGTTTATAGGGAGAAAAAATTGAGAGTTCAAGAACAAAAATCAGAAGCCAGAGGGTTTATAGATAACAGTACAGTTTAGCCTTATTGCCTCCCCTCTTCCTTTCACCCTCTTCCTTCCAGATTTCCCCCAAAGTGCTGCGAGATTTAGCTGGCGGGTCTCCTTGTATGTGCTAGCACCATTACTGTTGTCAAGAAAGAAAACACAAAGCTCAGGGGACCTGCAGAGGCCCTGTGCGAAGCACCGCTTTACTATTAGATTATGACTTAGAGCTGAGGTTTACAGTTTAAATCAGATTTATATAGTATACTGGAATCTAATATTTCAATCTCATTTCCATAAATGAAAGTCCAGATTGTTCAATATGTATAATCTACAGAAACTTCTATTTATGACTAGTGGTATTCTGAAATTTTAATCCTATACAACTTTTGTGTCAAAATTATGGAAAGTTTAATACAAATATCAGTCAAAATGAATGCTTTTTAGCATTCAGTGGATCATGAACTATTCTTGACTTATACCATGTTAAAGTGGAAGAGAGTCAAGCCTGTGTGTGTATAATAGTTAATCATATTTTGATTGAAGACTTTTTTATTTTTTAGTTTTAATTCTGGGCTGTTGTCTTCCTCTCATTTTTCTATTTTTCACTCTTCCACCTCAGCTTACGCACTTACTTCCTCATTATTTTACACAATAAATTGTGTTGTTACATTACCAGTTGGCTGAAACCAGCCTGCAGCCATCTAGTAAGAACTCATCCCTAACTGAGACTAATCATGCATTTGGTCCAAGAAAAGTGAAACCTGAAATAATTCTTGAAGCTGTGTGTCATTAGAATGTCATACAGTGATGCCACTGGGTGGCTCTTTAGCATTCATTTGTACTTCTTTAAATTGTTTTGAGCATACTAAGAATATGCTCAAACGGTAATTGAAAAGTCTGCCAGACTGTGGTTGTAACTTGATTAGTAATTTGGTGTAAAAATGCTGGCATCACACTGTAACAAATGCAGAACCAGAATCTCCACCAAAAATAAGCAGGTTGTCTTTCCATTCCTTTTTTTAATTAAAAAGAAAAAAAAAGACAAAAAAAAAAAGACTCAGTTTCTCTGGAATATTTTTTAAATAGTAACTATCTATTCTGTTCCATTTACATTCATTTCTTCCACATAGCTGTTTTCATTTGAATTGTGTAGAAAATAAAACACTTATTAAGATTCTGCTGAAATACTTATCTACTGTTTTCCTCCTCTTACAATTTTTTGGTTTTCTGCAAAGTTGTAATTCAGAAACTAAAATTATTTACACCGCAATTTAAGTAAATCAGATTTCATCTCTTTCTGTTTAAACTTCCATGAGCATAACTTGAAATTTGTAAATGAGGACTGCTTGTGTATTTATTTTCTTTTTTTTTTCTTTTTCTTTTTAACTTAACAGGTGCAATTGATGTAGAAGAGAGGAATCGCCAAATGAAAATGAGCAAGTACAAACAGGTATCAGGATCAGATTCCAGGCTGGAACAAGATTATCATTCTAAGGCAAGGGAGTTTTGTTTTGAAAAGCAACAAAATATACTAAACTGAAATATCCAGTACCCTCTTAGAGAGTAATAGATGAGTGGGAGGTTGTTTCTTCAGTAAAAGTTTCTTGTGTGTCTATAATAAAATTACTGGAAATGTGCAGCAAAACCCTTAACACAGAGTGTTCTTGATCATTAAAATTTAAGAAGGGGAGGTTAAATTAAATAAAAGTGGCAGTGTAATTATCCAATGGAATGAACAATAGAGCCATGATTTAAAAGCTCAAAGATAAGGAAAAAAAGAGGTTTATTGAGTGGCAGATGGAATGAGAACTATTGAACCATGTTCATGGTTTTCATTTTGTTGAACACGGCATTATTTTGATCTACCGAATACTGGAAGATGTAGTGTTACTTAGTTTTATAGTGGCAATTTAGCTTTTTAAAAAGTATTTTATGCATCAACACAAGCTTCCACCCCAGCTGTGGCAGTTTGCCAAAAATCTGAATCATTCATAGTAGTATAGACCCAAATATACTACCCAAAATTTCCTGCTATCTGGAACAGGGTCGTGTCATATACAGTGTGTTAATTAAAATAACCAAGATATTTTCAATCTAAACTTCTATTATACAAAAATAATTTAGTGTCCTCTAAAGGACTTCATTAATTGAGGTCAGATTGTAAGTTGGAAATGTGAGACTTCTGGCCTATAAAAGCTGGCTGAGGAAGAGAATTCTGGTTTAGACTTTTATTTCCAGGATGTAGTTCCTTGCACCAAGGATGGGCAAAGTTACTGTAAACTGAGACATTTAATATTTGAAGACAAGAAAATGATCAAATTTATTAAGTATTATTAGTTTTGCAGATAATGTAAACTAATATACTTTATATAATTACTTTCTAGAATGTACATTTCTGTATGGGAAAATAAAGAGCTTTAACAAAGCCCATGACAAAATGGAAAACACTGTTAATGAAAATAGTTAGAACTGACAAAAGAAAAAGAAAACTGTGAAAATGGCTTAAAATACTTTAAAACTGTGTAGATGTGCTGCATGATTATTTGGGTATTTTACAAATGTAGTTTTTACTACAGGAGGCATAGAAATTTTTATGAACATGTAGGAGGGACTTGGTATACTGTTATGCTTAGATGCTTGTTTCATGTTGACATTTATGGCAAAATTATTTTCAGGTGTGTCTATATTGTTGATTTTGAAAGGTGTTATCTTTTAGAGATGAGCATAATGCTGTGAGCAGACTCCTCATAAGTGTTATGATTGTATGTACCACAAAAAGATGACTTTATGTATTGTATGTATAACCAGAGTTATTCTGCCAATTTTCCTGCTCCCTCAATGCTGGACTGAAATTTGAATCAGAAGTAGGACTGGTATGGAGTATAGAGAATAAATGGGCTCTCATGTGAAGGAGCTGGATAGAATATAACTACCTAAGGAAACATTTCTTATCTCTGTTTTTCCATTTCAATTACATCATATTATTGGGCCTCACTCTATATCTTTTATCTTTTTAATTAAATTTTACCTTCAGTATTATTGGAATGTATTAAAAAAGAAAATTATAAATGTAATTATTTTATGAATATGGTGATTTATTTATTGCACACATCAAACAAATTGTCTCCAGAAATAAACAGTTAATTTACTCTTCAGCCAAAGTGTAGTTTCAGTATTTGAAAATGAGTTATTTATTCTATCAATGAGCTTGTGGAACTAGACACTGAATATTCATATATATGTATTAATTCAAAATACATTCTTAAAATTGTGTAGTTTTAAATCCATATGAGAACTATAACTCTCATAAACCATGTGAGACTTCCGTCTTCACTTTTTTACTACCACTGCTTCAGTTCCCCTTAATTAAGTGCTTATATTATCTAGAGACAGAAAATGAGTAAGTTCAATTTATCTACCTGGTTTCTACAAAAATTATTCTGGAATCACGAACTGAAACACATATGTCAAATGCTGACTGAAATCTCATGTTCTGCATACTATACAATGATTTGGATTTTTAAAATCTGTCAACTGGCATAAGCAGGCGTTCAAGCCTGACATACCTGAGAAAAACGTCATTAAGTAGGCATTAAGTGATATTCAGGAAAGCTACCACATGGAATTTTCTTTTACCTTTCTGTTCTATTTCTTTCTTTAAATGGAAGTCTACAGCAACTCTATGTTGATTCATGATTACTTTGAGTTAAGAAAACATACCCTTCCTTGCTGAGAAAGCAAAAGCTATACCAGTAGAAGCTATATTAAATATTAAAATAGGCATCCTGTATTATACCCCTAGTTTTGTTCTACTTCTGGAAGTCAGTACTAGAGGCTTTACAGGAAGGTACATATACTTCCGTGGTACATAGTCATACATTGAGAAGCCTGTGGGAAAAGTTTACTTCCAGGCATCTCTATTCTTAGAAGCTGCTGATGCATGAAATTGAATTTCCTTTAGAATTTTTCCTCATGACTGATAAAATTGTAAACTTTTTTTTTGTTAATCATATACACACTTCATTATTTTTGGAAAACTAAGTATTCTGGTTCCATAATATTTTGTATACATTGAGTTTCACAGGTTATGTATTGTGTAAAAGAGATATTTCCTTAAATGCAGAAGTTGCTTAGTATGGTTTCAGCACAGACATAAGGAAAGCAAGCAATATATTTTATTTTCATGTAAACATACTTACAACTAAGAAGACATGAGAGGAAAACAGTGTGGGCATTAAGGATTAGGTAAAAGTATTTCTGGTATTGGAACACCCATTTATTTCTGAATATTGAGTACTAGTAGACTTGTACTAAATAGGATATATTTTGAAGTCTGAATGGCAGTGCTGGTAGAAGCTGACATGCAGGAAAACCTGAGTTCTGATAATACAGAAAAAAAAAAAAAAGCACAATAGCACAAGAGTGTTCTACCAGAGGAAAAAAATAGCCATTTATCATACTGTAGCTATGCAACAGCAACCTGATCTATGTAATTTTCCTCAAGAATCTTTCTACGACTAGTTTATTGTTCAACATAAAACTAAGCTTCCCAGTTTTTAAGTGTTTAAGCAGGAGGCACGGTGAAGAGGGAAGGGCTAAGATAGGAACCCAGAGACGCCAAGCAAGCAGCATGGTAGAGTCACTTTGTTCACATTTGGTTGAACTGACTTTTGAAATCAATTCCCAAACTACCTCTTAAAACCTCTCTGAATCTCTCTGCCTTGCTTCTTGCTTGGTGCTGCTGCCATTAGCTCTTCTACTAAACAAATCGATAGTGGTGTGCTTGGTAACTCCTTCCCCTGGCTATTCCCACCACTGCTCAGGTTCAGTGATCCCTGCTGACCAAGGAAGGATGAATGGTGGGAGGAATTGTGGCATTCCTCCTTCTTTGCCTCCATGACTGGAAATGTGCCCAGTGGGTTTACTGGGGAGAGTTGAAAAGCTTTATTACTACTTTATTCTCAGTAGTACATGGAGTCCTAGAAGTGTTTGCAATCAGTGTAAAATCAATGTATAACCAAGAGAGAATTCCATCAGCTCAGGCCATATTAGCCACTACAAAAGGGTCTGAGTAACTAAAAGCGATGAATGCTAAACTAAAGGGGGCTGTATTTATGCAGGAGTTAGAACAGTAAAAAATGTTTGTTTTCTTTAGGAGCAAAGCTAAAACAGAGATTGGCAAATAGCTGACACATATTTGAACCTCGAAGTATCATGAGGCTCATTTTATTTGTTTTATTAGGAGGAAATTATGACCTACAAAAAGGCAGAGAAATCCAGTTATATAATAGAGCAATTAGTAATAGTCAGTAACGTAGTAATTAGGAATACAGTATATTAGAGCAACAAGGAATGAAGTTGGGGTAAAAGAGGTAAAAGACCAGATAAAAACTGAAATTTTTGCAGAACTAGTGATAAGATTATTTAGCCAAATGTAGAAAAGAGTACACCAAATAGAGAATAATACAGAAGACCAAAGAGAGCTTTCCTACTCTAATGATTCATATTGATGATAAAACTGAAACTTTCTACATCATCAGATTATGTTATGTTACAGTTACTGTTAATCAGTAACCACAATTCAAGTTTTAGATATGAGCATAATTGTCTGTGTTTGGTGTTGGAGACTAGTATATTAGGCATACTAGCGTGTTACTTTGCGATCTTCTAATCTGTAAGCAAGACCAAGACAAGTTAAGCTGTGGACGAGTTAAGCATGCACTTAGTTTATTGGAGTAGTGTAGATGCTGCTGAAATGCCCTTGGAGCATGCGGACACTGAAAAGCTGCAGTTCTTCAGGCTGAGACACTTTGATTCAACAACGAATTAAATACCACCTTACAGGTTATCTGTGTGAGAGAGTGTGCAAAAGGTAAGAGCTGTAACACTGGAGGTGGAAGATCTTGAGTTTGAATACATCAGAAGCAGATCTCCTTAACTCTCAGTCTTGTCACAATGTCCAAAAGTGTCCAAGAACTGCCTTTTTCCTCTGAAACCTGCAGTAAGTAGTTGTGTCATAGGTACAGCTGCTGTGGTATCCTTTGAGCTGTGTTGTTGATTAAAAAATCTCCATCCCCTAATGGATGCGAGGAGAAACATAGTGACAGAAGATGAGGGAAAGGCTGAGGTACTAAGAGCCTTCTTTGCCTCGGTTTTTAATAGTCAGAACAGTTGTACTCCACGTACCCAGCCCCCTGACCCAGGAGACAGGGATGGGGAGTGGAATGAAGCCCAAATAATTCAAGAGGAAATGGTTAGTGACCTGCTACACCATTTAGACACCCACGAGTCTATGGGGCCACATGGGATACACCCAATATTGCTGAAGGAGCTGTCAGAGGCAGTCACTAAGCCACTTTCCGTTATCTACCAGCAATCTTGGCTAAGGAGGTCCCAGTTGACTGGAACTTGACAAGCATGATCCTTATCTACAAGAAGGATCAGAAGGAGTATCTGGGGAACTACAGGCCTGTCAGTCTAACCTCGGTGCCAGGGAAGGTCGTGGAGCAGATCATCCTGAGTGACATCTCACGGCACATACAAGAAAAACAAGTGATCAGGCCCAGACAACATGGGTTTATGAAAGGCAGGTCCTGTTTAACCAACCTGATCTCCTTCTATGACAAGGTGACCCGTCTAGTAGATGAGGGAAAAGATGTGGATGTTGGGTACTTAGAGTTCAGTAAAGCCTTTGACACTATATCCCACAGCATTCTCCTGGAGAAGCTGGCAGCTCATGGCCTGGATGGGTGTATTCTGCGATAGATAAAGAACTGGCTGGAGGGCTGGGTCCAAAGAGTTGTGGTCAATGGAGCCAAGTCCAGTTGGCGGCTGCTCATGAGGGGTGTTCCCCAGGGCTCAGTATTGGCGCCAGTTCTGTTTAATCTCTTTATCAATTATTTGGACGAAGGGATCGAGTGCACCCTCAGTAAGTTTGCAGATGACACCAAGTTGGGAGGGAGCATTGATCTGCTGCAGGGCAGGAAGGCCATACAGAGGGATCTGGACCAGCTGGATCATAGGCCTGAGGGCAGTTATATGAGGTTCAACAAGGGCAAGTGCCAGGTCCTGCACTTGGGTCACAACAACCTCAGGCAGCGCTGCAGGCTCAGGGAAGAGTGGCTGAAAAGGTGCTTGGTGGAAAAGGATCTGGGTGTATTGATTGACAGCCAGCTGAACATGAGCCAGCAGAGTGCCCAGGTGGCCAAAAAGGCCAACAGCATCCTGGCTTGTATCAGGAATAGTGTGGCCAGCAGGAC